>JASVER010000312.1:15585-42659 GCA_030449065.1 Oceanodroma leucorhoa | reverse complement strand
GGCGCTTCCCCGCTCTCACCTTCACTGACCGCCACCGCCGTCCCCAGGCGCAGACGCGAGCAGCGCCGGAAGTCCCGCCCCGTCACCCAATTAGGGCGAGTCTCTACCGGAAAGCGTCATTCTTCTCCTGGCTGGTGACCTCTGCTGCTACCCGGGAAGTGCTTTGCGCGCCGGAAGCGGCTGTGCAGTGGGGCGGTGCTGAGGGCGGTGATGGGGGCGCGGGGGCGCTGAGCGGCACTGCCATGGCCGAGCTGGCGGCGGCGGCAGTGGAGGGACCGCCGCGGGGCCGCACGCCCAGCCCGGGCCCCGGGGGCGCGCCGGGGCCGCCCAGCCCCCGCGCGGCCGGAGCGGTGGCGGGCTCCGGCGGGGCGCTGTCCCTACCCGGCGCGGCCCGGCCGCCCGCCGCCTCCAAGTGGGTGCGCCTGAACGTGGGGGGTACGTACTTCGTGAGCACCCGGCAGACGCTGTGCCGGGAGCCCAAGTCCTTCCTGTGCCGCCTCTGCTGCCAGGACGGGCCCGAGCTCGGCTCCGACAAGGTGAGGCCGCGGCGGGGTTCGGCCCCCACCCCACCCCGAGACAGTGAGGTCCCGGGCTCGGCCGGTGACCACCCCTTCCGGAGCTGCCTTAGCCCCCACGGCAGCCGGTGTCACTGTGGAGTAGCGCCCCGACTTGCTGTACAAGCTGGTTGACGGCCCCAGCTGCTGGTGTCCTCAGGGCCAGAAGCCCCTGACCCCACTGTACCGGCAGGGTGACAGCCCCGGCTGTTGGCATCCCTAGGGCCAGCACCCCTGACGCTATTCTATGGCCCCAGCATCCCCTGACCCTGTGGCGTGGATGGACCAATTTCCACAGCAGCCTCACTCCCATGGTCCCCGGGGACACACGACTCTCTGACACACGCCATCTCCTTGTCCCTCGTGTCCCGTCACTCGGCCGCAGCTTTGGCTGCATCCCCAAGAACAGGGCTTAGAGTCTGCCCTTGTGCCTGTAGCACCATGGTGCTGCAGGCACGAATGCCCTCCACCTCCCGCAGTGACATGATTCTCTTCAAGGAGCAAACCAGCACATTCCCACAGTGGTTACTTATAGCAGAGAGGGAACTAGAAGGAAACTTTCTGAGAAACAGGAATTTTAATGATTTCTCACCCTGAGCATGTGTTATTTTTTTTCACTTTGCTCTCATAAAAGATCACAGTGTATGTTCCTTACATGGGTGGATAGTTTTGAAATCATTGCAGTTTATCGTAAGGATTTTGCAAACAGTTATTCCTGTAATTGCAGGTTTTCTGTAGGGTCTGCTGCACAAGGTTTTATAAATATTTTGTGGGTAGGTCAGACTGAGAATTATTCAGGTGTGTTGTCACTCTGTTCAGAGTTTAATCAAAAGATAAATCCTGGTTGTGATCAAAATAGCTGTCACCAGCATCAATGAATAGAGGAGATGACATTTCAGAATGTTTTTTCAGTTTTTAATTGCTTTAGAGCAGATTGATTTGCAGGACAAATGTTGCTTTAAAGTGACTTAAAGGAATTATATGAAAGAGCTCTGCACAGGCTTTGTCAACGCTTCAAAGCTGGCTCAGGAGATGCTTTTGGTTGTGAATTGTTAGTTATTTAATGACAATAGTTATTGTATTGCTAGACGCACAGCTGGTGCATTGCAATGTGCATTTTCAGTAGTAGAATGAAGAAAGGAGAAAAAAAGAGCTACTTTAGCTATCATATGCTGTTAGCTAGTACTGGAGATCCAATTTTCCTCCAGAGTCTCCTAGTTAAACTAGTCTGGAAAACAAATTTAGACAGAACACAACTGCCAGCTTTTGGTTTTTGTTATTGTGATGAGGAAAAACTGCTAAGCCCTGCTTTTCTCTGCAGGTATATAAACTCTATTCATAGAAATGCTTAATTTGAAGCATCTGCCAGCATTATTGAGCTGCAACATTTGTAGCTGAGTTCAGATATTGAAAAAAAAAATATGTTGGTTTAAATGTGGAGTCATTAGCACACCTTTCACAGACAAATGAATCCAGGTTCTCAGAGAGAAACTGTTCAATTTGTTGTTTTCAACTGAAATTATTTTTTTCCTGGTACCACTTAACCATCCCCGCTTCATTCCTGTACACACTCAACAGGATGAGACAGGGGCGTATCTCATCGATAGAGACCCCACATATTTTGGTCCAATACTGAACTACCTCCGACATGGGAAGCTCATCATAAACAAGGAGCTTGCAGAAGAAGGTAAGAGAAAAATACAGGGGAAGACGTGCAAACGTCATTTGATAGCAGTATCCGAGAGCCATCATCAGAAACTTGCCTGAGTGCATAGAGTTCCTGATGTGGCGATGTGTAAGGGTGTGAGCAAGCTGCATTTCCCAGTGGTGCTGTTAGATAGTACCGTTAGCTTCATAGAAGGATGCTCATTAACAGGGATTGAATCATTAGATTCTATATCTTCCTGAAAACAGAGGCCTGCAGCTTACAACACAACCCATCACTGTTCTGCTTAGCTCAAAGGCTTCTGATAGCAGAGCAAAAGATCCGTTAGTATGTCTCCTCTCCCTCCACAGATAGCAGTTCTCTGCAAGCAGGCAGCTTTGGTGACTTTCTCCTAATGGGGCTGTGTGAACAAAATAGAGATTGTACCACGAGGTTTCTGATAATCCCAGGGAAATGGGAATAATCTTTCTTAAAGATCCTCTAAGTCACAAAAGGACGTGACAGCTAGTTGGTCATTGTCTTCCAGCTTCCAGGGAGCATGAGATCAGTGGCACAGTCTGTTCAGCATTTGGGGATTTTCTCACATCTGGGCTAGATCTGGAGTCAGGAGCAGGTGTTGCGTCCTTGTAGCAGAATCATCTTCATTCTACCCTGTACAAAGTAACAGAATTTCTCTCTGCTTTTGGTTCCTTTCTTAGGGGTACTGGAAGAAGCCGAGTTTTACAATATTGCATCTCTTGTGCGGCTGGTGAAGGAACGGATACGGGATAACGAGAACAGAACCTCTCAAGTAATGCACAGGAACATTTGCATTGTGAAGTCGGTCATTTTCTGTAGCGTAGTAGAAGGACATGTGTGGCTGTGTGACTTCTAATAACAGTTCTTTGGTTTAGTAGTCATCTTTAACACGGGGAAGTAAGTGCTTTTAGGTAGATCCAAGGCACAGCTAGGAAAGAATATCCATTATGGTTTTATAAGCACAGACCACTGAGTCATGTTGTTAGCATTGTAGGGAAAGGCAATGAACAGTTAAGCAAAAGGCCCCAGGAGCAAGGATGGGTGTATAAGTTATAAAGCAAAACATACTGTTTTGGTAGGTAAAGTATAGTTCAAACTCTTCCTTCTCTAAACCATTTTCTTCCCTTTATATCTGTGTCTCTGTGGCAATTTTTCCTGTTGCTGCTCAGCTGATATTAACACACGCAGTAGATTCAATTTCAGAAGAGAAACACTTTCAGAAAGCAGTAAATGGCTTTGAAAGCCAAAGAAGTTTTGCTCTCACTGTCCTCCGACACCTAGAAGGCCTTTAAGGTAAGCGTGCCAACCGTATGTACCTGTTTTAGAATCGGTTGGATGGTCAGAAGGATGACACCTCAGAAAGCCTGTGGGGCTCAGACTTCCTCAAATAACAAGACGACAGAGCAGGAGAGGCTTATTAATTTCCTAGCTTGATACTAGTATAACAATTACTAAACTCACGCTTATTTTTATTCTCTATGCTTTAGGGACCTGTGAAGCATGTGTACAGAGTCCTGCAGTGCCAAGAGGAGGAGCTTACACAGATGGTGTCCACTATGTCCGACGGGTGGAAATTTGAACAGGTATCATTGCCAAAGAACAGCAGAATCCCTTTGAAAGCTGCGTATGGAATAAGCAGAGTTTGCTACTTAATTGTGCTTCACACTGCTCTTTTCTTCTGAATAAGCAATCTGAGCTGAGCAGCAGTCCACTTATGTAGAATAACTGACAGGCAAAGGCAGAATTCACTCCAGTTCATTTTCTCTCAGGACTTCTTGTATCCTTGTCAAATCCCAGAGCAGTTCTTCCCTTCTCCTGCATTTCATCGCATATACAAGGCCCCAATACAACAGTTTTATCCAGGAAAATTAATAGAGCCATGAAAAAACACAGCATGGCTTTTCTGGAAGCTCAAAGCCATGACTCCTGCATTTACTAAAGAGGTGCTGAGTGACATGAGAAATAGACTTCCTGCAGATGCCTTTGTAACGCAGCCAGTTTCAGGGCTAGGTGTCATTGAAGTTGCATATCGCATTAGTTCCAAATTTGGTTTCTGGAATTGAATACAGTCCTCTTATTTAGTAGGATGGAGAACTGGAAACCAGCTGGCTTGCATGTTAATGCTATATTAAGAAACTGCAGAATAGGCTCTGTGGATTACAGCTTGCTGTCTTCCCAATTAGTCCAGCTTCAGTACAAGTGGATGTTGTGGAAAATGTGCTGACACGAAGTGAGGCATAGGATTAGCAGCAGCACTTTGCATCACTTGTTCATATATATCTGTTCTGTAACGCCTGAAAACTCCTATTGTGTAGTGGAGAGGCAGCCAAAAAACTCTTGCGCCTGTGAGCCAGTACTGAAGTCTTGTGACCAAGAGCCACTGGCTGCTTTATGGAAATGTGGTTCTCCAACAGCCAGCTTTTGCTGTCCAAAAGTTTACTTAGCAGATGTTGCCTTTCACACATGCACGCACACATCCCCAAAACCAAAAGGCTATAGGCAGTGCCCTACACAGGAATCTGCACACTTATATCTTTCCTAGTCTTGCTTTTCAAATCCATAACAATAGGGTCAAGATACTGGTTACAAGCAAATGCTAGTGTGTTGCGTTCCTGTACCCTCTCTCCCTTTGCCATCCACAACCTTTGCACAAACCACCGAGATCCCTGCCAGCCGCCTTCTTCCCGTATACTGCAAGCACCAGGAAAATTTCCTGCACATCCCACTCCAGCACGCTCCCACCATGAGGAGCTGTTCTTGCCCTCCCCTGGGACTTGCATTCAGCTCAAACACCCCCAAGGGTAGCAAGCGTAAACAGGACAGAGAGATACGATGCTTTGGTCAGGGCTAGACCTCACACAGCAGTACAGCCTCTCTCCAGCTGTGAGATGGTCCAGGCTGGGTCACAGAGCAGGAACGTGGCAGTGGTGCAGCACAGGTTATGTCCCATGCTGAAACGAGCCCTGCTGGGAGGCACATTGTAGCTGCAGCCTATTGCAGCTTTTTCTGCTTTCCCAGATGTGCAACCCAGGATGGCCTTCTACCCTCCCCCAAATCACACCACGTGGCATGCTGAGACATATTAGGAAAGGTGGTAACAGATCTGCATATAGGGGACAAAGAGAGCCTATTGCTAAATCTTAGCCTGGATGCCAGTGAACAGAGCAGACGTTCCCTTCAGGGCTCTTTGGATCCAGTCACTTCATAACATGAAAAAGACTGGTTTAGAAACCTCCAGGAAAGCCAGAAGTGGTAAAAGCTGTTGCAGCCTTATTGTCTGTCAGGCTTGGGTTCTCAGAGGAGCATGTGGCCTTTCAGGTTCTCTGCCTTGTACCATTCAGTCCTGCTTAAATTAAGGCTGGAATAGAAATTTGCTATTTTAAACAGGAATCCATTCTCCTCTCCACCTACGGTTCAGTAGTCTGGAAAATTGCTATCTTTATCAAAAGATACTTTGTGTTTGTTGGGTAAATAGTGGTATGTGGTATTGAAATATCCAAGAGCTTAAACAGTGAAGACAGGGAGTAGGGAAGCCAAAAAAAAAAAAATATCTTTTTTTATCCTGTGTCTGGTGCACTCAGCACAAACATCAAAACCTATTCAAAACAGTACTGGAGGTCAGTCAGTACGACAGCCCCCAAGTCTTCCTGCAGCTGCACTGTAACCGTATAGGTAGTCATCTGTCTAGGAAGGCTGTTGACTGCATCTGTCTCATATAAATACGGAGCTCTCTCTTCTAAAATCCATTAGGACATGGAAGTTAGGGTGCACACTGCATATTAAAGTTTCCTAGGTATACACAGTTGATAAGATTCACACTGCTTTCTTCAGATTACTTAGATTTATTATCTGGAAAGTAGAACTGACTTGTAAATGATAAATTAGCTCTGCACTCCAGGATGTCCTTTTAATGTAATAATGATAAATGAGACAGATGGGATTTCTTGGATCGAGTCCAGATCCCTCATCACAACAGTAATAGAATATAATCCCATTTATACAGATATCAAACTCCATCTTGACAGCATCTATATGAAGAATGGTGCCAGCTTGCCACATGTCCCCTAATTAATCTAACATCTGCCTGTGGTAAAGAATCGCCTTTCCAGTTTTTACACATCAAAGTCAAAAGGCAAGTTGAGAGCTGAGTTCAGTGTAGTCTGGACCAGGAAGTCTGCATTGCGTGCCCCAGATCTGAATTAGCTGGATATTGTATATTGCAAGATCTGATGTGTTTTTCCTTTTTCTGTCCTCAGTAATTGGAAAATTGTTCTGTTGTGTTCAGCGTTACACTTCCAGGCTGGAATTTCTTCCTGGGGCTCCAGGTGCCACTAGAGGGCTCTGGAGCTTGGCTGTGTCCCTGCCTTACATACACACAGGAAAGCCTGTGACACAGAAGGCTACTGGGAGACACTTCAGGTCCAGAACAGGTCTCACTGGACAGTCGTATTTCACAAAGCAATTGTAGGAGTAAAGCAAAAGCCAAGACTTATTGGTAGTTACCTTGGCTGTCTCTTGTTGCACAGCTAATCAGCATTGGATCTTCCTATAACTACGGAAATGAAGACCAGGCAGAATTCCTCTGCGTTGTGTCCAGGGAGCTCAACAATTCTACCAATGGCATTGTCAAGGAGCCCAGTGAGAAGGCAAAGGTAAGGCATATGCTCACATGTATTGACTTGAATTCCCCTATGCAAAGAAAAAGGCCTTCTTACTCTAGCAGATCCATAATTCGCAGTAGCAGTTCTGTGTACCAGCTTTCTTATTTCCTCCTGTATGCATGATCTTCCCCTCTTGGAAGATTTCATGTTTTACTGTAGGACAAGAGCTAAGGCTCCTTGTACGTTTCAAATTAAGGCAAAAAAATAGGAGGAAAGAGATAGACTTGAAAAGGGAGGATAGCATAGCAAGGACCTTTGAGATTGGTCACATTTTGTGATTGAAGGATATTGCAGGGAGAGACAAGCTTTTTTTCCTCTTTCAATCCACTCTTTTTTTCTTCCCCCAGGACAGCAACAAAAGGTGACATTCTTAACTCCTGGCAGGTAGTTAAGCAGGATTTCTAGAGAAGGGCTCAGTCAGCTTTGACCAGCCTGTCATCTGTTATGGTAGCATAAAAGCCAGCAAGCTACTCTCACGTTAGTCCGTCTTTCCTTTATCTGCAAAAAACAAGGACTCTGAGCATCAACTTTTGCATCTAAACTTGTCCAAGGTATTTATAGAAGCTCTCTTCTTTTTCAGATTCTTCAGGAGCGAGGATCCCGGATGTAATTCAAGTGTCCACTCTGTTAAAACTGCCAGATGTCAAAAGGGCAGTGTAGCTGGGCAGAGCATCTCTCCGCAGTGCAACCTTGCCCTTGTACATTAACCAAGCTAATGCAAAGCAAAGCCGAGCCTGTCCTGCCAATGGCAAATAATTCTGGTCATAACCAAAGGCTTCCCTCTTACCCTGGAAACCAAGGAAGGAAAAGACTCTTCCAGTTGGATAGTCCTTTCCACAAGTATTTGTTTTATTTTCTTGGCCAGCACTGTATTGAATTTTTCTGACAATGGCTGGGCCAGATTCCCAGTCGGAGCCTTTGCGAAGGTTGCTCAGGTCCACAGGCCCTTGTAATCAGTCCCACCTTCCACAGGCTGGTGAAGGTGGGAAGATCTATATTTGAGCTGTGCCATTTCTTGCACCCAGGTCTGCCACCAGAAGAGTGCAGGGACCTTGCAGTGCTCCCCATCCTGATCAGCCAGCCCCCCCCAAATCAGAAGAACAGGGCTTTAAAAGAAGGAACAAAACAACCACTCGTAAAAAACCCACAGAAACTTTTTCCATTCTTGCTTTGTATTTGTTCCTTGTTCAATTCCTAAGAGCTGAGTTTAGGTACTAAGGGGAGTGGAGTCGTGTGTACATCTAACATGGGTCTTGCTGTTAACACTATTACATATGGGCTCCTAGCATTTTCCAAAGCCCATTACTTTGCATGCATAAACAAAGAGACCTGTGTTCACCCAGAATAGTGATAGAGTGATAGTTCTGTCCTTTATGCTTCTCTACTGAAGAAGAGTGGTGGCATCTTCCCCTCCAATACCCTGCCATGGCCATATCTTAGCCTGGTGCAAAGTCACAAGGTTAGGGAGTTGTTGCTGCCAAGTTCAGCTTTGCCTTGTTTGTCTCCAGCAGTGTGGCTCTCTGTCTCCTTCCTTCTCACCAAGGGAGGACTTCAGGCAGAATTTCTTTTGTACTGTAGCAAGCAGGTAGGTTTGTTTTAACCCACGAGATCCTTTGTGGAGGAGATCCCCCATTTACATGCATTGATTTATCTGCCGCCCCCTCATGTCCCCACCTTTAAGAGATCACCTCAAATTACAGAGGGGCATCACAGAGTTGGTGTGTGGGGGGGTTTGGTGAAAAGTTGCCAAACTTTTGCAGTGTTTCTTGTCCAAAGCGATGTGTCGACTTCTGTGACTTTTCTTTCTTTCTTTTTTTGGAATGCCTTGGATGGATGTGCAAAATGTTTGTTTGTGCCTCTCTTGAATTCTGATCTTAGCCAAACTGTAGTCACTGGTTCCCCTCTGTTAATCTGTGCCATCCCTAACCAAGGGCATGTCCCTCCTGGTCTGGTAAATGGAATTTCTTAGGAATTTGCTGCATGCTTTTCCCCTTTCATCCTCGCTTTGTTCTTTGTGGCCTAAGTGTCCACGCACTTGGGTCTTTTTGAGTCAAGTCCCAAACTGACATTAAATGCAAAGCTTCAGAGATGCTGGAATTCACAGAGATTGACAAGCTCAGAGCAGATGTTTCTCAATAAGGTATCAGAAAATTCCTCACCTGGACTGAGGAGTTGGGCTCCTTTCTTGAGGACTTCAGCTACCTGTGGTCTCCTTAAAGTTTTGAGATAGAATTAGGCAGGTTTCCCATCTTGTCACTTGTTGCTGACAGGGCCTTGCAGCAGCATTACCAACGGTCCAACAACCGATTCAGCAAACAAGATGTGCAGCAAAGACACTGACACTGCTGCACTCTCTGCCTCTCTTCAGTCCTTCTGTACGTACTCTTGCCTGTCCTCTCCCATCCTGCTTTGCCAATGTACCTCCTCCGGTGGAGGCTTTGCCTCATTCTCAAGAAAGACTGGTTAATTATCTGTGCTAGTTTAATCCTGGTAACAGCAGACTGTGCCAAATGTCTTTGAATTACAGGCTGTTGAAATGCAGCTGACTTGCCATCACACTGAAGAACCCAGCTCTTCTTCCCTCCATCTTCCCTGTTTATAATGTGGTGAGATGGTATTCGTGTGATTAGACCATACGCCTTGGCTGGCCCTAAATAACACTGTGATGTGTATAGATATCTCTCCTCTGTCAGTATCTTGCAGCCTCCGTCATTGTCCGTCTGTGCTCACAGCTAAGAAATCGAGAAGCACATGTATCCAAGTTAGCAGCCTGAAAAGCTCTATAACACTCTCATCTGTCTTCTTTCCCTTCTTCAGAGGAGGGAGTTTCTGGGAACTGGTCAAGAAATATCAAACTAAAGGCAACAGGAACTGGTTGAACTGCTTTTGTCACATCGATGCCAGCTGAGCACCTTGCTATTCAGACCATGGAGCTCAAAGCAACACTAGTTGCAAAGGGAGACTTTCTGTCCAGTATAGCTCAAGTAGATAAAAGCAATACTTCGTTGCTTTTTTGTATCACCAAAAATGCCATATGTGGTGAAGCCCACTGGAGGATTGCCTGATGCAAGAGTGATGCCATCACTCTCCCTTCTGAGCCAGAGAGCCTAAAAATTACCATTACCAGTTGAGTGGAACAGTTATTTAACTCACATGCTCAAGAAAGACTATCAAAGTTGCATCTTGGTTTTCCCCTCCACACTGCTTTCTGCGGCAAGGACGTGCCAGGGCGTTGAAGACTCTTTGGGTTCGATTGCAGGGTCTTTAAACTCAACAGAACAAGTTTATGGTAAATAACCAATCATTGGTACTGGACACTCGAGTTCTTGGACAATATTTAGGACCAGGCATGTAGTCCATCCAGAGCAGGTACATTCCCAGTGGAGGATTTCTCCTTTCCTGACTGTGCTAGGTCACCTTTGTGCTGAGACCAAGGCTGGTCTCAGCATTATGCACCAGTCGCATCCCTTCTGTGCTCAAGACAGGGCTTTTCCTTCCATTGCCTTTTACTCAGTCACAACTATATCAAAACTAGCACTGCATTAGGATTAAATTTGTCCCATTCACTCTARAAAAGGTAGCATATTGTGGTAAGTAGGGTATGTGAGCAGAGGTAGATCTACTGGATATCCAAGAGTGCTTGTGCCTCTTGGGAAGGTTCACTTCAAAGCATTAATCCTGGGAATGGAGAGTATGACACTTTTTTTTTTTTTAAACTTTACCAGTGGCCTAAATTGTTCCATTATGGCAAGACTGGAAATAACCTCTTAAAGTGTCTTTGTTTCTGCACATTTTTAAAAGTAGATTTTTCTCAGGGGTGACTGAGTGGGCTGAGGCAAAGGGGGGCATGGTTTGCTGCAGGGCAATGGGATGGAGCAGCTCCCCAGTCCTGCAGCTGGGCTGTGGGCTCCTCCCCTCAGGTTTGCCTGCAAACCCGGAGGTTTTGTACAGTTTGTCACGTGTCAATGCCCTTTGCTAGTGTTTGTTTATTAAATGTGTTGAATAACAGTTGAGATGCTGTGATTAATTTTTTTTCAATAAAGATTCCGAAATGGGTTTGAAAAGTTTGAACAAATGGTCTGCAGCCTGCTGCTTTCTCTGCATCCATTTGCCACCTTGCCGCACAAGTACTGCATTATGGGGAAAGAAATGTGAAAATTGGGTACCTACTTCTGGCTCAAATTCATCTATAACAATGGTTTGCCAAGAGGAGAATGTAATTAGATTTTTGAGTCCTTCTTGGTTACTTTCAGAGAAAAAAGCAAACAAGCATGTTTCTGATTTTCTGTTATACAAAAGAATCTAAAATTCTACATTTATCTTTGCTGTTTCCACTGACAACTACAGGCAAGTGGAACGTTAATACAAGCATTAAATGTGAGTAGCTAAGAAAGAAAGAGGATTTTTTGTCAACTTTTGTTTGCTAAACCCCTACTCGACTCTGGACCAGCACACGTGGTGGAAAGGTCTGACTGTTTCAGACAGCTTTGCCCCTTCCTCTACCACAAAAGGCCCATGCTGAACATCTGCAGAAGCTTGCAAACAGCTCTCCACTTTCCCACACAAGACCAGAGATACAAGGTTCTTGCCATCACCAAGACAAATGGAATGAACATGAGAAAAATAGTGGAGTTTCTTAAAGCTAGCTTCCCCTTGTGTTCTGAGCCTGCAACTGACTGCTGGGCAAGAGACTGCCCTGGGCATGTGGCGTTAGCCCAGAAACCCAGAGGATGTTTTAAATAGTTGCTCTATTACCTCCACCCCGAAAGCTGCCAGCCTTCCCTGTCTTTGTGTCTTAAGCGAGACTGGTAGATTAGCTGAGATTTAGGTTCTTTCCTGTTTACGGAGCATTGCAACTCAGAAATGCTTGAAACACAGAAGTACCAACAGATGGACAAGCAGCGGGGAGGCAGAGGCAAACCAGATATTCAAGCTTTGGTGATGCCAAAAGTTGGATAACATTGACAATTCAGTCCCAACACGGGGAAAAGGAGGAGAAGCGAAGACATAAATGAAGAATGGGAAAATTTGGATTCATTTAGTCTTCTTTTGATTACAAGTGACTGCTGACCACTGTAGCTGCTCTGAAGGCTGCCCAGCAGGCATGCTGCCTGCCTCCACTTCATCCCCACTGTGACAGGACTCCTAAAGCAACCAAGCAGGGAGGGGCTTGGCATATCACCAAACTATGTTTTAACACCAACGTGGTGGAAGAATAGACTCTCCCCCCATGGGGCCACACAGGAGGAGCTCATGGGCATGGGGAGCAGGAACCATGGCTGGACCAAGTCACCACATAGCATGGGTTGATTTAAGATGGTACTTTTCAAACCTCCTTGACCCATCCCTGTATCTCCGTGCCAGACTTGACTGCAGGTCTGGTCTGCCAGTGAACTTGCCCAAAGCAAAGCCATGCTCAAGTGCCAGCAGCATCTTGGGCAGAGACGGAAACTGCAGGGCTGGCATTGCTGATGCCACATGTGTATTCGATCACATTCACAAGGTAGGATTTGTCAGCCCTTCAAATTAGAGGTGGCATTTCAGGCCTGCAGTCATAACCTCCCTGCTCTCCCACTTCAGGACTGTCCTATAAGGCCAGATAGGCTGGAAAAGCCTATGTGCAGGACCTTTAACAAGCTCCAGGTCTACCAGGCAGGCAGTTCCTTTAACACAATGCTACATCACCATGCAGAAGACACAAGTGTCACTCAGCGGTTTCTGCAGAAACTGCAAGCTGGAGCAGACAGGCCTTTGTACCATCCCTTGCTTCCGCGTCCAAGGCTGTGAAACTCGCTTAACTGCTTTGAAAAATAATTTCTTCTAGCTGCAGAAAACACAGGTGATGCCCCAGCATTACCAAGCAGCGAGAGGTTGTGCTGGATAGGCAGCAGCACTGTGTTGCCTTACCCAGGATAAAAAAATGAACCCTATGCACCACCTCTTAATAAGGAGGTCCTGCTGTTGCCAGGGCCCAGGCCAAAGCTCAGCTCTCCCTGTTGCCAAAACCCATGCTGCTCTAGATCTGTTGCAGCAGGAGAAGGGAAAGAGGGGGACAGTTTGCAGCAGAACTGGCCTCAGCAGAGGGTTAAGGCTTGGTTAAGCCTTGGTTAACCAAGGCTCTTGGCTTGGTTTGTTGGAGCATCCCGGGCTGCCTCCAAACCCTGCTTCCCTGAGAAGATGTGGGATACCTGGTGGAGGCATCTCCCCAGGGACAAGCAGCTCCTGTGGGCGAGGGGCTCCATCCCTGGGGCTGTGCCACCACCAAGGCAGGAGGTGGACGGCAGCACAAAAACATCCAAGGAACTTAGTACCTGCCTGTGGCAAGATTTGATCCCTCCTACCCCCAGAGGCAACTGGGGGAAATAAATTCCCCAGGTGGCTTTGCCAGGTGCTTGGGAGAAAAATGAGTAACAAAACATTGCTGAGATTTTCTGATAGCCACACAGTAAAGTCAATAAATAGTGCACACATCTGAGCTGCAGCAGAGGGACTTCAAGACCCCTTTATCAGCCTTTTCTGCATTGGAAAGGGCATAAAAGGAGCAATCCCACATCCCTTCTATGCAAGGAAAGGCTCAGGTTCCCACCAGGGCTGAGCCCACCCTGGTCACCATGCTGTCTCTGGGAGCCACCTGGCTCCCTGGGGCTGGGGCTTACCTTGCCGCAACACAATAAAACTCCCATTAGTCACCCCAGCCGGCAGCTCGGCTTTGCCCCTGCCAGTTTTGCCTGGAGCACAATTCATTTGTTTTTCAGGCCTGCCCTCTCATGTCCGTGGACAAGGAAGAAACCCAAATTGACATTAAAGATAGGAAAGGGTTTTAGCAGTGTCAAGGCACCTATCAGCATCCAACTGCTTGGCCTGGGGCTCCAGCAGAAAGCAGTGGAAACTGCTGCTGTGTTTTCCCTCTTGACATGTCTGGGAGGGTGAAACCTGACAGTGCAGAGGTCTGGCCACAACCATAAATGCATCTTGCACAACACATACGCTCTTCTGCTCTGCCTCAGGCTCTCACGTAAAGACAAAGGTCAGTTCATCACTTACCCACCCACCTTCTCCTGGAACAAGATTATCAAGCCAGATCTATTTGCAGACAGAAAGCCTGCAGATATTTTCAACCCAGCTTACTCACTTGTTTGGGGAACAAGGACCTTAGCCACGTCCTTCCACCTAAATCTGGTTTTGAGAGAGTCACTGAAAATTTAACCCAACTTTCATTTGGGCAAATAACCCCCATGTACTCTCTCCCTTCCAGGGCTGGAGAAACATGTTGGTTTCTCCAAACCACAGTAAAGAAGGAGCTGGAATCCCCTAGCAATTTCCTTCAGATGGTGGTGTAACAGATGAACAAATGCATCAATACTTGACCTTCTGGCAATATTTCCTATTGGAGGCCTCCATCCTTCCTAGGGGTTCCTCAGACTTCAGCAGATAAGAGTCTGATGCAAGTCCATTGTCAGCCTGAAGTGCGAGTTCTCAAGTTTCATGGGTCTCAAACAGATCCTCAGTGAGCTGAGAGCTCAGATGGCTTCTGCGTTACCAAGAAAATCCTTGGGAAAGATGAGCACCTTCCACCCATGATTTAGCTCAGGGCAGTCTGAGCAGCAGGTCCTTCAGCACGGCCAGGAAAACACGCACCAGTGATCTTGATGAATTCAAATGACAGTGGCTAAAAATGAGGAAAACTGTTTGGGCAACCAACCAAAGAGCCAGGCCCTTAACCCAAGCACTGAGTTCAAGATGTCTCAGAAAAGCAGGCAGATTAGTCACTAAAGGGCTAGGAAATACCTAATGAACAGTCATCCTCGTACTAATATTTCAGTGGGTTTTCATCTAAGATTTGAATGCAGCGAATGTAGAAAGTAAGAAGGCGATGGTCGTATTTGAAAACACGAAAGTAGTTTTGCCGATAAAAAAAGGGCTTAAGGCCACGTTTTGCTGTTTCCACACACAACCCTGACAACATGACCCTAATGCACACAGCTTCTGTCCATTGGCAGTTCTGGCTTCCGTCCTTTGGCAGATCCTGCTTATGTCCATTGGCAGATCCTGCTTCTGTCCATTGGCAATTCCCACTTCTGTCTGTCGTCAGTTGCGTCGACCTCCATTGGTAGTTCCCACTTCTGTCCATCGGCAGTTCCCGCTGATGTCTGTCTGCAGTTCCACCTAAGTCCATCAGCATTTCCCCTTCCATCCGTTGCCATTTCTCCTTCTGTCCATTGCCAGTTCCTCCTATGTCCATCGCCAGTTCCCACATCTGTCCATCGTCAGTTGTGCTGACCTCCATCGGCAGTTCCTGCTTCTGTCTGTCGGCAGTTCCCACTTCTGTCCGCCAGCAGTTCCTGCTGATATCTATCGGCAGTTCAGCCAACCTCTGTCGGCAGTTCCTGCTTCTGTCTGTTGGCATTTCCCGCCCACTTCCGTTGGCGTTTCCACTTCGTCTGTCAGCAGTTCCCACATCCATCCATCAGCAGTTCTGCTTCTGTCCGTTGGCAGTTTTGCCCACGTCCATTGGCAGTTCCCACTTCTGTCCAGTGGCAGTTCCCACCAATGTCTGTCAGCAGTTCTGCCCACATCCATTGGCAGTTGCTGCCGACATCTGTCGGCAGTTCCCACTTCTGTCTGTCGGCAGTTCCGCTGACATCCATTGGCAATTCCTGCTTCTGTCCATTGGCAGTTCTGCGGATGTCTGTTGGCTGTTCCCGCATCTCTCCGTAGGCTGTTCCCACCGGCGTCTGTCAGCATTTCCCACGTCTGTCCATTGGCAGTTTGGCTTCTGTCCATCGGCAGCTATGCCGACATCCAGTGGCAGTTCCTGCTTCTATCCGTCAGCAGTTCCGCTTCCGTCCGTCGTCAGTTCCTGCTTCTGTCCATCGTCAGTTCTCACTTCTGTCTGTCAGCAGTTCCACTGATATCCATTGGCAGTTCCGCCGATGTCCGTTGGAGTTTCCGCCAATGTGCGTCAGTAGTTCCGCAGACGTCCATAGGCAGTTCCGCTGATGTCCATCGCCAGTTTCTGCTTCTGTCCATCAGTAATTTCTGCTGACGGCTGTTGCCAGTTCTGCCGATGTCCGTCAGCAGTTCCCACTGACTTCCATAGGCAGTTCCTACTTCTGTCTGTCAACGCTTCCACCGACATCCGTTGGCAATTCCCGCTTCTGTCCGTCGGCAGTTCCCACTTCTGTCCATCAGCATTTCCCACTTCTGTCCGTTGGCAATTCTGCTGATGTCCATTGCCAGTTCCCAATGACATCGGTGCCAGTTCCCACTTCGGTCCACTGGCAGTTCCTGCCAACATCCATTGGCAGTTCTGCCCATGTCCATCGGCAGTTCAGCTTCTGTCCGTTGGCAGCTACGCCGACGTCCGTCGGCAGTTCCCACTTCTGTCCATCAGCAGTTCTGCCGACGTCCATTGCCAGTTCCTGAAGAAGCCCATCGCCAGTTCCCACTTCTGTCCACTGGCAGTTCCTGCTTCTGTCTGTTGGCAGTTCCCAATTCTCTCCATTGGCAGATCCTGCTTCTGTCCGCTGGCAGTTCCCGTGTCTGTCCATCAGCAGTTCTGTCGATGTCAATCGGAGGTTCCCGCTTCTGTCCATTGGCAGTTCCATTGACGTTCATTAGCAGTTCTCTCCGACCTCTGTCAGCAGTTCCACTGACATCCCTCGCCAGTTCCCGCTGCTTTCCATTGGCAGTTCCCGCTTCTGTCTGCAGTTCCCGCCAATGTCCGTCAGCAGTTCCCGCTTCTATCTGTCGGCAGTTCCCGCCAACATCTGTCGTCACTTCCACCACTGTCCTTTTGGTAGTTCCACCAATGTCTGTTGGCAGCTTCCCACTTCTGTCCGTTGGCAGTTACCACTTCTGTCTGTCTGCAATTCTGCCTACATCCGTCAGCAGTTCCTCTTCTGTCTATCAGCATTTCCTGCCGAAGTCTGTCTCCAATTTCGATGACGACTGTCGGTGGTTGCTGCCGACGTCCTTCGCCTGTTCTGCTGACGTCCATCAACATTTCCTACCTACGTCTGTCACTAGTTCCCGCTTCTGTCCATTGGCAGTTCCGCTGACGTCTGTCACCAGTTCCCGATGACGTCCATCGCCAGTTCCTGCTTCTGTCCACTGGCAGTTCCTGCTGACGTCCGTCAGCAGTTCCGCCCACGTCCAATGACAGGTCCTGCTGATATCTGTGAGCAGTTCCCACCTCTGTCCATTGGCAGTTCCTGCTTCTGTCTGTTGGCAGTTGTACCAAAGTCTGTCAGCTGTTCCTGCTTCTGTCCATCGTCATTTCCCACTTTTGTCCATTGCCAGTTCCTACCTATGTCCATCTCCAGTTCCCACTTCTGTCCACTGCCGGTTCTTGCTTCTGTCCGTCAGTAGTTCCTGCCAACATCCGTCTGTAGTTCCACTGACGCCTGTCAGCAGTTCCTACCTACATCCATTGGCAGTTCCCACTTCTGTCCATTGGCATTGCCCCTTCCATCTGTTGGCAGTTCCGCTGGCATCCATCAGCATTTCCGCTTCTGTCCTTCAGCAGTTCTGCTCATGTCCATCTGCAGTTCCCGCTGACATCTGTCAGCAGTTCCTGCCAACATCTATCAGCAGTTACCGCTTCTGTCTGTCCGCAGTTCCTACCTATGTCCGTTGCCAGTTCCCGCTTCTGTCTGTTGCCAGCTCTTGCTTCTCTCCATCAGCATTTCCGCCTACGTTTGTCAGCATTTCCCCTTCTGTCTATAGGCAGTTCCACCAACATCCATTGTCAGTTCCTGCCGACATCCGTCGCCAGTTGCTACCTACGTCTGTTGTCAGTTCCCACTTCTGTCCGTCGCCAGTTCTCACTTCTATCCAGCAGGATTTCCTGCCAATGTCCATCGTCAATGGACAATGTCGGTAGTTCCCGCTTCTGTCTCTTGGCAGTCCCCGCTTTTGTTCATTGGCAGTTCCCCTTATGTCAGTTGGCAGTTGTTCCCTGTTCTGTCTGTTGGCATTTCCACCGACAACCATCAGCAGTTCCTCCTTCTGTCCATCGCCAATCCCTGCTTTTGTCCTTCAGCAGTTCCTCCTTCTGTCCATCGCCAGTCCCTGCTTTTGTCCTTCAGCAGTTCCACCGACGTCTGTTGGCAGTTCCCTTTATGTCCGTCAGCAGTCCCCGTTTCTGTCCGTGGCAGTTCCTGCTTCCATCCATTGGCAGTTCCTGCTTCTGTCCATCAGCAGATCCACCGACATCCATCGGCAGTTCCTGCTTCCGTCTGTTGGCAGTCCCCGCTTTTGTCCATTGACAATTCCGACCACGTGTGTCAGCAGTTCCCCTTTCATCTGTTGTCAGTTCCGTCTTCCATGCGTTGGCAGTTCCGCATACGTCTGTCCACATTTCCCCTTCTATCCATCAGCAGTTCCCGCCAACGTCCTTTGTCAGTTCCACTGACATCCATCGACACTTCCTACTTCTGTCCATCGGCAGTTTCCACTTCTGTCCGTCAGCAGTTCCGACGACATCTGTCGTCAATTCCCACCTATGTCCGTCACCAGTTTCTGCTTCTGTCCGTTGCAAGTTCCTGCTCCGGCCAGTAAGACAGCTTCATCGGGGGCCCAACTTAAATGCCTCTACGCAAACACACATAACATGGGGAATAAACAAGAGGAGTTAGAGAAGTGCGCATACCTGCAGGGCTATGATCTTATTGGCATCATGGAGATGTGGTGGGATGGCTTCTATGATTGGAGTGTTGGAATGGAAGGATACAGGCTCTTTAGAAAGGACAGGCAGGGGAGACGAAGAGGGGGTGTCGCCCTCTATGTCAATGACCATGGAGCTCCGCCTGGGGGTGCATGGAGCTCCGCCTGGGGATGGCTGAGGAGCCAACCGAGAGCTTATGGGTCAGGATTAAAGGCAGGGCAGGGGACAGATGACATCACAATGGGGCTCTGCTACAGGCCACCCAACCAGGAAGACTGAGCAGATGAGGCCCTCTATAGACAGATAGGAGCAGCCTCATGTTCACAAGCTCTGGTCCTCATGGGGGACTTCAACCACCATGATATCTGTTGGAGGGACAACACGGCAGTGCATAAGCAATCCGGGAGGTTCTTGGAATGCATTGATGATAACTTCCTTCTCCAAGTGATAGAGGAGCCAACGAAGAGAGGTGCTATGTTGGACCTTGTTCTCACCAACAAGGAGGGGCTGGTGGGGAATGTGAAGCTCGAGGGCAGCCTTGGCTGCAGTGACCATGAAATGGTGGAGTTCAAGATCCTTAAAGCACGGAGGAGGGCGCACAGCAAGCTCATTACCCTGGACTTCAGGAGAGCAGACTTCGGCCTCTTCAGGAATCTACTTGGTAGAGTGCCATGGGACAAGACCTGGAGGGAAGAGGGGCCCAAGAAAACTGGTTAATATTCAACGATCACCTCCTCTGAGCTCAGGAGTGATGCATCCCAACAAAGAGGAAGTCAGGCAAAAACACCAGGAGGCCTGCATGGATGAACAAGGAGCTCCTGGACAAACTCAAACACAAAAAGAAAGCCTACAGAGGGTGGAAGCAAGGACAGGTAGCCTGGGAGGAATACAGAGAAATTGTCCAAGCAGCCAGAGATCACGTTAGGAAAGCTAAAGCCCTGATAGAATTAAATCTGGCCAGGGATGTCAAGGGCAACAAGAAAAGCTTCTATAGGTACATCAGGGATAAAAGGAAGACTAGGGAAAATGTGGGCCCTCTCTGGAACAAAACAGGAGATGTGGTTACCCCGGATATGGAGCAGGCGGAGGTACTCAATGACTTTTTTGCCTCAGTCTTCACCAGCAAGTGCTCAGGCCTCACTGCCCAAGCAGCAGAAGGCAAAGGCAGGGACTGGGAGAATGAAGAGCTGCCCACGTTAGGAGATCAGTTTCGAGACTGTCTAAGGAACCTGAAGGTGCATGGTCTGTGGGACCTGATGAGGTCCATCCACGGGTCCTG
Organism: Oceanodroma leucorhoa; assembly: GCA_030449065.1. Classification (NCBI taxonomy): domain Eukaryota; kingdom Metazoa; phylum Chordata; class Aves; order Procellariiformes; genus Oceanodroma; species Oceanodroma leucorhoa. The sequence continues at coordinate 22,813 of JASVER010000312.1, read as the reverse complement.
AGGGAACTGGTGGATGAAGTTGCTAAGCCACTATCCATCATGTTCGAGAAGTCATGGCAGTCAGGTGAAGTTCTCACTGACTGGAAAAGGGGAAACATAACCCCCATTTTTAAAAAGGGAAAAAAGGAAGACCCGGGGAACTACAGGCCAGTCAATCTCACCTCTGTGCCTGGGAAGATCATGGAACAGATCCTCCTGGAAGCTATGCTAAGGCACATGGAGGACAGGGAGGTGATTCGAGACAGCCAGCATGGCTTCACCAAGGGCAAGCCCTTCCTGACCAACCTAGTGGCCTTCTATGATAGAGTGACTACGTCAGTGGACATGGGAACAGCTACAGATGTCGTCTATCTGGACCTCTGTAAGGCCTTTAACATGGTCCCCCACAACATCCTTCTCTCTAAATTGGAGAGTTATGGATTTGATGGGTGGACTGTCCAGTGGATGAGGAATTGGTTGGATGGTCACATCCAGAGGGTAGTGGTCAACGGCTCAATGTCCAGATGGAGACTGGTGACGAGTGGTGTCCCTCAAGGGTCCGTATTGGGACCAGTACTGTTTAATATCTTCATCAATGACATAGACAGTAGAATCAAGTGCACCCTCAGCAAGTTGGCAAACAACACCAAGCTGAGTGGTGCAGTTGACACGCCTGAGAGATGGGATGCCACCTGGAGCAACCTGGACAAGCTCGAGAAGTGGGCCCATGTGAACGTCATGAGGTTCAAGAAAGCCAAGTGCAGGGTCCTGCACCTGGGTCGGGGCAGCCCCTGGTATCAACACAGACTGGGGGATGAAGGGATGGAGAGCAGCCCTGCCAAGAAGGACTTGGGGGTACTGGTGAATGAAAAGCTAGACATGAGCCAATAATGTGCACTCACAGCCCAGAAGGCCAACCGTATCCTGGGCTGCATCAAAAGAAGCGTGGAACGACCAATGTCCACCATCAGTTCCTACCTACGTCTGTCACCAGTTCCTACCTATGTCTGTCACCAGTTCCCGCTTCTGTCTGTCACCGGTTCCTGCTTCTATCCATCGGCAGTTCCGCTGACATGCGTCAGCAGTTCGCCTTCTGTCCATTTGTAGTTCCGCCGATGTCTGTTGCTAATTCCCACCTATGTCCATCGGCAGTTTTCGCTTCTATCTGTCGCAGTTCTGCCTCTCCTTCCTCCAACTCTTCTTCCTCTTCCTCATTCTCCTTCTCTTTCTCCTTCTCCTCCTCCTAGGCCTCTGCATGTTTATCCTCTGCATGTTCATTCTCCTCCTGTTCTTCTTGTTCTTCATAGTCCTTCTCCCTATACCCTTCCTTCTCCTCCTCCTCCCACTCCTCCTCCTATTTCCTTGTGTTTTTTCTTCCTCCTCTTCCTCTTATTCTGTTATTCTGTTTACCCTCCTGTTCTTTATCCTCTTCCTCATGTTCCTTCTGTTCCTTTTCCACCTTCTCCTCTTCTTCTCCTTCCTCCTCTTCCTTCTCCTTCTCCTTCCTCTTCTTCTTCCTCCTGTTCTTCACCCTCTTCCTTGTCCTCCTCCTCCTCTTCATCTTCTCCTACCTCACATTAATCTTTTTCTTTCTCCTCCTCATCCTGTTCTTCCTCCTGTTCTTCCTTCTCCTTCTCATCCTATTCTTCTTAATTTTCTTCCTCTTATTCTCCTCCTTGTCTTCTTTCTCTTCCCTCTCATCCTCCTGTCCTCCCTCCTCCTTTTCTTTCCTTCTCCTTCTCCTCCTCTTCTTCTTTTCCTTATTCCTGTTCCTTTTCTATTTCTTCTCCCCCTCGTCCTCCTCCACCTTCTCTTTTTCCTCCTCTTGTTCACTTTTCATCTTTCTCCTGCTTGTCCTGTTCTTCTTCATCCTTGTCCTATTTTTTCCTCCTTATCCTCATCTTCCTTTTTGTGTTCCTCCTTCTCCTCCTCCTCCTCCTTCACCTTTTCCTCCAAGTTCTCCTCATCCATTTCCTTTTGTTTCTTCTCATGTTTTTCTTGCACTTTCTCCTTGACAATTGTATGAGATTCAACAAGATTAAGTGCCGGGTCCTGCACTTGGGTCACAACAACCCCACGCAATGCTACAGGCTTGGGGAAGAGTGGCTTGAAAGCTGCCCGGCAGAAAAGGACCTGGGGGTGTTGGTCAACAGCTGGCTGAATATGAGCTGGCAGTGTGCCCAGGTGGCCAAGAAGGCCAATAGCATCCTGACTCGTATCAGAAATAGTGTGGCGTCCCCCTGTACTCGGCACTGGTGAGGCCGCACCTCGAATACTGTGTTCAGTTTTGGGCCCCTCACTACGAGACAGACATTGAGGTGCTGGAGCATGTCCAAAGAAGAGCAACGAAGCTGGTGAAGGGTCTAGAGAACAATTCTTATGAGGAGCGGCTGAGGGAACTGGGGTTGTTTAGCCTGGAGAAGAGGAGGCTGAGGGGAGACCTTATTGCTCTCTACAACTACCTGAAAGGAGGTTGTAGCGAGGTGGGTGTTGGTCTTTTTTCCCAAGTAACAAGTGATAGGACAAGAGAAAATGGCCTCAAGTTGCGCCAGGGGAGGTTTAGATTGGATATTAAGAAAAATTTCTTCACCAAAAGGGTTATCAAGCATTGGAACAGGCTGCCCAGGGAACTGGTTGAGTCACCATCCCTGGAGGTATTTAAAAGAAATGTAGAGGTGGCACTTAGGGACCTAGTTTAGTGGTGGACTTGGTAGTTTTAGGTTAACAGTTGGACTCAATGATCTTAAGGGTCTTTGCCAACCTAAATTATTCTGATTCTATGATTCTATGAAAAACAAAGCTTACAGAGGATGGAAACAAGGACAGGTATCCTGGGAGAAACATAGAAACATTGTCCGAGCACCCAGGGATGAAGTCAGGAAAGCTAAAGTCCAAATAGAATTGAATCTGGCCAGGGTTGTCAAGGACAGCAAGAACAACTTCTTAAATACACGGGAGACAAAAAGCAAACTAGGGAAAATGTGGGCCCATTGGTCAATGAGACAGGGGACCTGGTTCCACAGGACATGGAAAAAGCTGAGGTACTGAATGCCTTCTTTGTTTCAGTCTTTACTAGCAAGACCAGCCTTCAGGAATCACAGGACCCAGAGATCGGGGGAAAGGCTGGAGCAAGGAAGACGTACCCTTCAGTGGAAGAGGATCAGGTCAGGGAATACTTGTGAAACAATGAATATGCAGTTCTGAAAGTATCTCTCAAGACTATTTGTATACTTTTCCATATGTTTTTATTACATTTTCTTAATATACTTTCTTAAGTATCAGTTGTTTGCTTTGTCTCTCTGAAGTGTCTAATTACAGACAAATTCATCCTATGATTTTTATTTTTACTATTAAAAGCTATCAAACTGTGGTGCACTTATTATTCACTGGTCCTGCATCAGGAGATGAGTGGGGAACCTGTTATAAATACAGTTCATCTGAATAATCTGTCTGGTTTATACAAGCCGTGTTGTTCAGAGCTGTCTAAAGTTTGATCTTTGTTTTTTTAAAGATAAAAAGCACTTGCCTCACTATAAACATATAGCATGTAAAATATATGTATAGTATATAAATACAGCAAAGTTAAAATGGATTTTTGCTTGAGTTTTACTTGAGTTATTTAACATGGAACATGTCATGTGAATTGACAGCTTTGAGAGTGTGTTTGATACTCAAAAAACCAGATCTTCCTTTCAGTGGTAGCTGAGAAGATGCTGTCAGTGTGACCCAGAGAAGATAAGTAACTTGGGACTTCAACTGCCTAGACAAGAATGCAGAAGGCTTTCTCCTTTGAATTTAAGAGCTTCCAAAACCAGGCAATAGGCTGGAAGCTCAGCAGTACCTTTTACTGTGTGTGACATGAAAAAAAAAGGAGCAAAGTTAGTGTTTTACTAAATACTGAAAATAATAATTTGGTACACGGAGAACACCATAAAGTCAAAGTGTACCCTGCATAATGTTCCTATGGCAACAGTTATATGAGTTGCATAAAGCAACATGACAAAGAAACCTTTCCTGTATCTGTTTTTTTTTTCCTCTTTTGTCTTTTGGCTCCAAGATTTGGTGTCTTGTCTTTTGTCTGATGAATAACTCTGTCATAAACGTATACAAGGAGTTTAAATGCTGACTGCTGTACCTCAATTAAGAGCTCCAGAAGCAACAACTGCCTGAACTAGCTAATAAGCAGTAAATGGAGGGAGGGCAGTTTGTGGCAGCTTCAGATTAGAGCTGTGGAGAAGCAGACTGGGCAACTGCAGCCATGTTAGCTATTTCTAATTGGGGGAGATCTGATTAATCTACTTGAGGAGCAGAGATACGATTCCTTCCCCCCACCTTACATTTCACTGAAACTCATGGAAGGGAACTGACAAAATACCTCCTTAATTTAGGGTGGCTCTCAAGGGAAACCAGTCCTTAATGGAATAAAACTCATAGCTGTAACGTACTTTACTGAAACAATCTATTTGCAGTTGAACGTTTTTCCCTCTGAAAATTTAAACCTGGTAATTTAAATTAGTGTGCCTAAATGTAGGGAAAAGAGGCCTTTTATCTACAAAAGCAGTTATAACACATGTTGTAAAATTGAATCTTAATCTCTAAAAAAGAATCAGAAATTGCCTCCCATGTATTCTTGGTAAATGGGGAGCTATACAATAGTACAGTTTTACACTATTTTTGAGAAACTGTCCAGATTTAAACAACACGTGCTAAATGAAAACATTAATTTTGCAGTGGATTTACATAGAACATCACATTTTTAACAACGATTGATACAGAGTATTTGTCATGCAAATCACTTGTGTACACCAAGTAATACTTATATCAATACATACCTGTACAGTACTTTTACATTTTATATTTAAACTCTAGCTAGAAGCATTTTCCAAGAAAATCTAGAAATGAAACTGGTAAGCCACAAGTCTCAATTTGTAGTATTTGGTCTACAACAGACCTAGCTTTTCCAGCAAGCATATCTACATAGATATCTAATAATTCTTAAAAATATCCATTGTTTTTATATGTGAAGCATTATAAATGCTGCTGAGTTTACAAAGGTTCAGTTTTGTACCAGTTTAAAATGGTTCAAAATGTTAAGTGACATAGAGCTCATTTTGTCAGAATATTGTAAAATTTAAGTCAATCCAACTGAGCTTAAGTATTATATACAGTTCTCTCCCTAGATTGCACTGGCAATGTAGCTGATGTTGGTGGCCAAATGGTTTAGACATTGAGTGAAGCCACAGGCATGGCAGAAGCAGTAGTGGCTCTTGCTGGCCCCTGTAGTTGTAAAGGGCAATGTTAAAAGCAAAGAGCTGAATTATGCAAGTTTCAGTGCAACAGGAAGGGAAAAGTCTGTTGTCCCCAGAGGACTTTTCCTCAGTATAGCCAAACGGTAACAGATATTGCTTTAGGCCACCGAGCAGCTAGTCTTCGTAGCTACTACTGGACTTGAAGCCCAATAAAAAAAGGAAAGGTTGAGAGATTTTTCTTCACTCTCATGGATAGTACCTGATTTGGCCAAAATTTTCACAAACCACTTTGATTTACTGGCCTCGTAGCCAGTGGAAATTTTGGGCCAGTTTCACTCCCTGCTAAAACTGTTAAAAAGAATATTTGAAATCAAATATTATCAGACACAAGAATACTATTCCATTAGCTTTGGTAAATTAAATAGATATATTAAGCACCACAAATAGCTGTTTAAGATGTCGTATTTTAATGCTAAGAAATAATATATTTCCTGCTATAATATCCTCAGTTACCTGTAACTCTAAGTAATTATTTCTGCCGGATATAAGAACTTCAAACTAAATACAGCAAATGAACTCTCAAGTAATTTCTTTCATGCTTATAGGCAGACATCCTCACCAGGTTAAATAATTAGATTTTCTTGAAGGTGGTATTTCAGAAGATAAGAATTGATACAAAAGTGCTTCATGCTTTTGTAATCTCACATTTCTCCAGAAATACTTTATTTGCTACTTTTCACCTTCACGCTCATTAGTACCACTGATTCTGGCTTATCACTATTTGCACCACAAATCTGCTTGTCCAAAGCTAAAACTGATGTATACATTGCTTGAAAACAAAACTTGAAGTTGTAGAACAGAAGACTCAAAACAAGTGATGTTAGCAGCTCTATAATGATACTGCTTTGCAAACACAGGACATACAAATTATTTTGTTTCTATAAAGAGTTCAAATGTGTTCCATTAAGCAAAGATACTTATTCATTCAAGGATTATACCTCCTCTGGGTGAACTTTACTCCCTTGAAAGTAAGTAAAGTGAACTTTACTCCCTTGATTTGAACATTCAGCCAAGTAGACTGCAATTCCACACATTCTGGGGAAAGTCTAAGGTGTAGAAGTTTACTTTGTTCCTATCCTTTTGCCTTTTATGCAAACATGCAATAGAGCAAAACATTCACAGGCTGACCACCCATGCCAAACAAGGCAAATTAGTAAGACAGGAACAATGAAACAGATTCTCCCTTACAGTTAAAAGGAGATTTGAAACAGATCAACTTAAGTCGTCTGTGTTTTTGCCAGTGCAGCACAGTTCTCTATAATGTATCCAGAGATGCTTCTGTAACTCCAGCAAGCAAAATTGCTTTGACAAAGTATTGGGTCTCCAAAACATTCATTGGCACAGTAGGCATGGCTCAGGTTCAACAAGTTTGTGAAAAACTGAGTGCTAACAGAAGCAGAGAGTCCAAAAAAACATTTTTTCCCCCATTGTGGAATTATGGGCTTTACCTTAAGAATGGTATGTGCGCTATCAATGGAAAAGCATTGTAGTAAAATCTGCCATAGCAGTTTACATGTTACTGAAAGACTCTCAGTAGGACCACAGAAAGATCTTCCACAAATTACAAAACAAAAAGGAGACGTGCTTGTGGGAGAGTTTAGTTGCACTAGGTAATCTGTTGAGGGAATGTTGGTAGAGACAGGCCGTGAGGTGCTGCTGCAGGCCTGTCTGCACAACCCAGGCTACGTGGCAGATGATAAGGCCGGCCTGTCCTTGAGCGAGAGATTAGAGGAATTTGGCGGTTGGGAAAAACAAGTAACGAGAAGAATAACAGCAGAAAAATTAACAACAAGAGGGACGAGCCAGGGCAGCATCAGAGTGCGTGTTTGACTATGATTAACCAATTAATAGCTTATAAGGCTGCGTGAACAAGCATTTGTAACCAATAGAGAACTTGTAGGTGCGCGTGATAAGTGTGGCTTGCTTATAAAAGTAGTGCT
>JASVER010000312.1:0-10186 GCA_030449065.1 Oceanodroma leucorhoa | reverse complement strand
TCGAAGTGTAAAATTTTATTTTTTAAGTAAAAATAAGGATGTCTATTCATTTTTCCAATTTCAACTGCTTAAGCACAAATCTGAAAAATTGCCTTTAAGAATGCAGTAAAAATACTGAACTTCTCTGAATACTGAATGAATCCTGCTTGCTTAACTATCTAGGGTTATATTTTACAGAAAGATTTCACCTTCCTTATTTTTCCCTTTAAAAACATGAAAAGCATGTGAAGTTATCTGGGGGTGTTTTCACATGCAAAGCCTAAACTCATGCAAGCCCTGTCATCTTACTCCTTTAGTAGTAACTTAGTGTTAACTTAACCACAACATATCTGAAACATAAGAAGGACGTTACTGTATAAAAAGCAGATTAAACCAGTCATTAAATCTTACTGCTTATTTTGAGTGTATGAGCAGACAGGAATGAGTTACTGGCAAATATCAAACCACATCTGTACTTAGTGTCATGTCTACAGACTCAAACCTTTGCTGTTGGGACCTGCATATATTTCAGTGCATATCCACCAAACCCTTTGGCACAACTAGTTAACTACGTAGCTGCCAGTCTACCGCTGAGTTGCGTTTCTGAAGAAGAAAAGCTATTTCCATAAAGGTAGGAGAGCGAATCCTGAACGAAAGCTTCACTCAACTGCTCATTTACTGTGAAACACACAAGACTTGAAAACTGATGTTGAGATTGTGGGTTTTCTGTTTACAGAAAAATTAAGTGCTAGATCACGCTGTACTCTACTTTTGATGCTGCATTTTAGTCAGAGATGAAAGTCCTATAATCACTCCTCCTTTTATGGGAAATGCGCTCAAATAACAGGTATAGGAAATTTTACTATTAGTCCTGAATTCCTTCCCTCCCAACCCAAGTAAACTGGAGTTGTAACTAATATAAATGAAAACAAGGCTTCCATGTTTTCAGTTGAATTAATTTCATCTTATAATCATCCTCTGGGATTTGAAGTTTGCTTCAAATTATATGCCAATAACTATTTACCCTGAAAGGTCTTTCCAAGTTTTTATGTCATAGTAAAGTGTATATACATAAAATTTACAGTTATTGTCTTCATTTAGTTTGTCCAATTTTTACATTATCACTCAACTGTATGCTCATTTATAGGTTGATGCAGGTATACAAGCTGCTGATCATGTTCTCTTTCTTATTTGCAATTCTTTGTTTCCTTGTTGCCAGCACAAAAGGGATCCCTGCTGATACTTGCTCTAGAAGAGAAAAAAGGAATCATCAGTCTGGTTAACAAATATCTATTTTTGAAAACTAAAACTAAATTTAAGGCAGAAACAACTGACTTAAAAACACACACTTCCTAGAACAGCATGAAGTGCCAAATAGTAAATGACAGTTGAGTTTACTGAAATTTTTGCTGACAACATCCCCTCTCTTTGGAAAAGCCAGATTTCTCAAACCTGAAACCTTTTGTAATCATGCTGCAGTTTTGGTGAAGCTTTTGTCATGAAACATTTCCCAGCTCCAGGATAGTATTGATGTTGAAGCCAGAAAGAAGACTAAATATCTCCAACGACATCCCTCTTGCTGCTCCCTCCTCCCTAAAACAGCCAGTAGCTCACCGGGCTACAGCACTCACGTGAGTCGCGAAAATAGACCCTAAGTCCCTGCTCCGTGAAGCTCTTTCAGAAAAAAAGCAGCAAGGCAGGATTTTTTTGCCAGGATAAGGAACTATTCTCACATATAAGTCTCTGTCTCCCCACCCCATCACTTAGTTGCAGCTGTCAACAGCACAGAAACTCTGATAAAGCTTGAAAGGCAATCTAATCCATACTTATCCCTCCCTCCGCCCCCCCCTGCCGCCTTGCCATGGGCACAGAGTTGCCGTTGGGCGATGTCTTATGTGATCCTGCCTCTGGATGGTCTGTAAGGGGCGGGCTACGGCTCGGGGCTAGAAAGGTAAAGACCAGGCAGGGAGGGCAGGTGCTGAGGCAGTGCAGCACGCCACTGGGCCTGCCCCCAGCTGGGCAGGGAGCCAGGAGCTGAGGTGCACGATGGGCTGGCGGGGCCAGGGCGGTGTGTGAGTCGGAGGGAGAAGGGCGAGGTGAGGCTAAGCGGAGGCTCCCTCAGAGCCATTTCCTGGCCCGCCTCACCTGCGTGTCAGGGTCGGGTTTGTTTTGTGTGTGTTTGGGCTCTTAGCACTCCCAAGTGCAGACTTCGTGTGTGCAGGCGTGTTGTGCCTGTCCATGAAAGCAGCCTTTTATCTTCTGGTGTCAAATATTTTCAGGAACCAAAACCCTTCAGAAAGGCAGAACAGGGGGTGACCGACTTGGTGCTTCAAGCTTAGCACTGGTAATAAAAAGGTGTTGGATGTGGATGGTTTAATTTAAACAAGAATATCATGAGGTGTTAAACGATCCAGGGGTGGTTCGGAGTCCGTCTGAACAAATTGTGGCCTGGGGTGAGAAGCTAACATGGGCACTGGGGCTGCCCTCGCTGCTCTGGCTCCTGGGCGCCCACGGTCTCCAAACTCGGTGCCACCACAAGAAACACCTGTGCCAAGAAACTCTCTGCTGGCCTCTGAGACAGCTGGGCAAAGAACATTTAAAGTTACTCTGTATTTCACGTACATAATTGGCTTCCACTTAGGGGTAAATTGATAATTAATTTTGCATTTCCTGGCTTGGTGGCTGGGTTATTTTTTAATGAAAGTAAAACTAGTGTGGCGTGTGTGTGTTTGGGGTGTTTCTTAATTTCCTTTACTTTTTTTTTTGTTGCAGTGTGTAAGTGTAGTTTGTAATTTAGAGATGTAAACGTGCCTGGTCTTCATATCTATGCTATAGTAGTTTTCTATTGCTCCTTATTTCTACCTAGGTATTTGTGTGTATGTTATTTTTTTACAATCACTGCTGAAAATGTTTTTTTTTTTTGTAATGAGATAAATGCATGATCACTACTCCCTGGTTAAACGCAGTTTTGTGAATGGCATCTTGCATAAAATCTTCCTGAGCTGTGATTTATTGTATGCAAAGTGGAGACCAAATATAAATATTTAGTTCCAAGTCATAACTGAAGTGTTTTGTAATGAGACTGCTGAAAAAATCCAGACAATGCTGGTGCAAAACTCCAAATGGGAGGAAAGTAACAGTTTTGTCTGTTTTACTTTTCAATATCATACTGGGACAAGTCTATTACAACATCCGGGGACATTATTACAGCACAGGGAACTAACACTACACATGATAATGTAAATTTATGTTCAGCAGTGGTATAGGAACAGAATCTGTATGTATGTTGAACAATGGGAGAGGAAAAAATATCAGTGTTCATAGTTTTTGTACTTCTTTGCCGAAGAGATGTTATCTCCAAATTAAGAATGATATTGACATATTTTGAAGAAGTGGTGGATCTGAGTTATTCTTACCAGAGTTGATATTTGCTGTTGTAGAGTGCTTGATAGTTGGTAATGTATCACTCAATTGTCAAAAATAAATTTAAAAATACATAAGGCTTACCTCATTGGTCAATATAATGATCAGGCTTTTTTGTGATAATATTCTTCTGTTTGCATTTCACTGCAGTCTTGATTCTGTTTTTTGTTCTGCAACTATGTTTTAGATTTGAAGACTGGATCTTATCTGAAAATCACTGTGTGCAAGAACTGTCATCTTAGTCTTCCAAATGGACAAGGATGTCTTCATTTCTCAGTAAAATGAGAGGGAATTTTCCAGTTTTGTGTATTATCTTCTCAGAAATGGAAAATGTGTAAAGAAAAGACTTTAAATTGAAAATTTAAAGGGAAAAAAGATCTAATTAAAGGCTTTGCACATAATTTGTCTTTTGTGGTTTTCATATAGAAGATAAACAGTTTGAAGAGTTAATTCTGTGCCTTAAATCTTTTGAGGTGTGATTATAATTTATTTCCAGATTGGACAGACCTTCTCAAGCCACCACACTCATTTATCAAGTATTTGGAGGATATCTAAGATCCCAAGGTACTTTTTAAAAATCTTACTGTCCTTCGAAATGGTCTGTGTCTTTTTGTTTGTCTGTAGTAAAGGAGTTTGTAGTTTGGCTAAAGTAATATGTATTAATAATTTAAATTTGCACAGTTAGTCTCCTTCACATATTGTTAAGCATTTGTATTTTGATTCTAGTAAAGTGCTTGAACTGCAAAGCAGTTTTGGATACATATGAGCCATTTCTTGATATTACTTTGGATATAAAGCTAAGATGTTTTGTGAATATGGATTGAGATGTGTAAAGACTTGTAGAGCTTTCTAAAATAAACTCTTTTTACTTAAAAACATATACTGTTAAAACCAAAGAGCAAAGGTGGTGGATAGGAGCAAATTGGACTTCGTTCTTCTGTGGAAGCCATGTAAATGGTCTTCATGTTTGCATTGGATTTAAGCTGGAAAAATAGTATCTACACAAACAATGATGCTATCATACTTCTTGATTATTCTACTTCAATATACATCTATTGTTAGACTGATGGGTTTGATTGTTCTCATTATTGATGCCAAAGCATATCACAGATGCTGTCTGTGGTATTGCAAAATTTATTTATTTCAAAGTAGAATCATTTTCAAATGAGGTAAATGTTCAGTATACTCTGTTTCTCCCTCCTTCTTCAGTGTTTGCTGGTTCACAGTAGGTCACTTAAGTATGAACTAGCAAGGCTCTTTCATAAGCTGCTAATAAATGTTTGACATTTTGCATTTCCAGTGACTTAGTGCTCTACTTTCTTACTCATCCAGGCAGTTACATCTGTCACCAGAGCTCTAGAACAATTTGTGAAACCGGAACAACTGGATAGTGAAAATAGCTATAAGTGTAGCAAGTAAGATTACTACTAATTACATCTTAATACAAGGTACGTGTTTACTGTATTGCATGTCTTAGAGCACAAGTTATCTTTTGACTTTGTTTAAAAAGAAGATAATGAGACACAGCTCTCTGTGATTCTTTCATTTAGTTTTGTTTATACAACTAATACACTAAAATAATTCAAAGCTTGGAAAATAATATATTTGTTTCTAAGAGAGTAATTTTTTTGTTTCTGTTTGAATATTTGGAAATATATTATAGAATTGTGGCCATTAGCTCACATTAGCCTTTTATTCCTAGTATTGTCTACACTGGGGCTTGTCAGCCTTCGTAAGTGTGAAGTTGCACACTGAAATATTCATATGGCCAGAAATTAAAAGGCATGTCCGATAAGTAGTGGTGAGCTGAAGCATGGAGCTACGGACAATGATTTGGGATGGGAGGCAATATCAGCTTCCTGAAGGTCCTAGTGTTCACCGTGAGATTGATTGCTCACCTTTGAGCATTGTGAGATTCACACAATGCTCAAAGTGAGATTGTGTCTCAGTGAATGTGAACAGATGTTAACATGTTAATTAGCATTATTAGCAACCTCTGCTGGCTCATTGAGCAATGTATTGCACCGTTCTTGAACTGTAAAACCTGTGGACTACTGTTGTCTGAAAGGAGCCACCCTAAACCTAACCTATGCTTAGTGAAAGCGTATGGAGTTAAGATGGCCTGATCAATACGTAAAATGTTTCTAGGTATATAAGAGCATTGAATATTTGTATAAGATATTTTGGCAAAAAAAGTTGTTATTCAAACGTAAACTCAGAAAAGCAAAGACTGCCAGGCTTGGTTCTGTAACATTGCTGTCTGATCCTTCTAAATGAAAAATGCAATACCTGCTTTTTGTTTTTGGAAAACTATAAGTTAATTAGTACATTTGAATGCAGATGTTGAATAAAGAGCATCCAATAGGCTATTACAACAATTTAATCCCAGGTTCATTTTAGTCTATGGATCCTAGAAGCAACATGAAATGTATGAAGAATTCTCATATGATTATGGCTCAGAAAGACTAAGATAACTGTAATAAGCACCTCACATCTGAATTGCATGAACCTTCATTAATGTGGGCTGTGATCACTTTAGTCACACGTAAAACGAGAAGTTTCAGCCTTTTTGTGATTTTAAAAAGAAAGGTTTAGCATATGTACAGTATCTTTTCCGTTGCTGGCATGGAAACTGGTATTACTTTAAAGTTTTTCTTAACTGACATTTTCCTTTTCTTTTCTATCATGAATTTTTCTAATAAAGATTACTGCCTCAAAACTTTGTATCTAATTACAAGTTTCATAGAATTTTATAAAATACTTTTTTTTTTCCCCACTTATTCTGGGTGGGTCTGGTTTTTTGTTCATAGACATTCTCCATGATTTTGGGATTCTCTGCCTTGTATTTTGACATTGGAATTTGAAAAGAGATTATTTAATTCTTTCTATTTGTTAACTATCAACAGTATTTTTTTTGATGATGTAAACTGACTTGTTTCAGTCTTTCTCTGTGCTAATGGTTGAATTTCACAGCTTACTCTATAAGTCCTACCTTTGAGTGCGCAATGCAACAAACTTACAATTAACAATTTTGTTGCGAAGGACTGCACATGGTTTCGGCGTCTTTCCAGGCAACCTCAGTACACGAAGACTTATCACTGTCCAATGTTTCCCTCCTTCCGAATGACTATTTCCTTCCATTGTATTTTTTTACATTGATATATGATCTGTTTTGGAAATTATTTGCAATTTCTAGTGTTGAGGACCAAGACTCTCTTGTTCCCGTTTTAATATTTGCATTCTAGCAGAAAGCTGAAAGAATGTATCCAGGACGTGTTCAAAATAGCTGCTTTGGTATAACAAGAAATGGTACCTTGCCTCACACTCTGGCGATGTGCTCTAGTGAGAAATTCTTGGTCCTGCTTCGTGCCRAGTTTTTGGAAAGCCCTACTGTTGCGTGAAAGGCTAAAGTAGCCAGTACACTTGTTCAGCCTAGTCGTGTTCAACGAACTACCACGGCCACACTCAAAGGCTTGGTCGCGTTCAATGAGAACTATCATGGCTAGATTAATGAGTGGTGCAGTTTATTAAAGCAACAGATACACAGGTTCTTTTGGATTGCTGGTGATAAAATCACTACATATACAGCACGTGCAAATGCCTAAGTATAAGTACAAACTACTTAGCTAAAAACGCGTTAAAAGATGTAAGTGACTCCATAGAGATTTCTAAGTTTCCCAGGGAGGCACTTGGTATGACCAAGTGTTCGAATCTTACCCAAAGGCGTCCCGATGGGGGGAAGAGAGGCTCAGCCCGTCGACTGGTCCCAGAAGTTAGAGTAGTACATGGCGACGGTATCTTCCCTAACATTCTTTCTTTCACGCGCTATTTTTGTATTATTTGTTATCTTTCAGGTGGAGCTTGAGGGACTCTAGTCATACATATCTTTATTATGATTGGTGTGAAACTTTCTCGCTTCATTATTGCACCAAAAGGACAGCATTTCGTCAAAAAAGTGACAGACCACTGACTCAGGGTAGCATGGTGTCTCTCAGTCTCTGTCATGCCCCCATTATCTCACAGAGCCTGGCCACGGTGTCTCCACTCCGCTCCATCCTCTGTACAGTTCCTCCTAGAGTTAGCACACCAAGTTCCCCTGATGTACTAACATCTAAGATTACAGGCCTAGGGGACTCTCGTGGAGACAAGGTCGAGGATAAGGAATGGATCCCTCGTATACCAGCTGCACTAGACCCTGAAAGCTTCGTCAGTGCTGTTCCTTTCTTTAAAACGTTAATATAAATCGGATCTCTAAGTTACCTCCAGCAATTATGCCACACCTACCTTTTTGGTATAACCAAGATACATGTTCAGACACCTGTTTGGCTATCAAGATAATGTTCTAAATCCTTTAATTTTTGTTCTATAGAGCTGTCCTCTTATATCCTGCTACCTTCTCTGTATTAACAAACCTGAAATGCACTGTATGGATTTATGAAAAGAAAAAAAATATTATGCAAGTAAATATCATTCAAATAGCAAAAGCATGTGTAAGAGATGAAAACTTGTTTGACTTTTGAGGGGGGGAAAGAATATGCTGTTAAATATTCATCAGTGCTTGTTTTTAAGGTGTAAAAAGACAGTTCCTGCGTCAAAGAGGTATACGATACATTGTTCTTCCAATGTTCTCACAATATCACTGAAAAGATTCGCAAATTTTACAGGTGGAAAGATCAACAAGGTATATTTACAGCTGTAATGAAACTTTATCTTCTTGGAATGGGAGATTTCTCAAAGATGAATACTCATTTAAAAGTTGTTAACATTTGCAGGCAATAACTATATACTAATAACTACAGTCTAAGAGAAGTTGATATAACAACTATGGTTTCTTGTTTCTCTTTTAATAATGACAAAGTTCCTGTGTGACCATCAAAATATACCTTACTCTTCAAGAACTAATTCTGTAGAAAACAGTTCTCTGCAACTTAAATCATTAAATGCTGTTGTTGTGGTTTAACCCTCGCCAGCAACTAAACACCACACAGCCGCTCGCTCACCCCCCTCCTCTGGTAGGATGGAGGAGAGAATTGGGAGGATACATGAAGGAAAACCCGCAGGTTGAGACAAAAGCAGTTTAATAACGGAAATAAAACAAAGTAGAACAGTGATAATAACAGTGTTGATAACAACAATTACAGAATATACAAAGAAGGCGATGCACAATGCAACTGCTCACCCACCGCGCATCCTGAACGAAACCATGTGTCCCAAAAGAACTGTGTGTGCCGGACCCCAGAGCCTCACTCCCCCCCCCCCCCCCCCCCCCCCCCCCCCCCGAGTTTTATACTGAGCATGATGTCACATGGTATAGAATATCCCATTGGCCAGCTGGGTCAACCGCCCCTAGCTATGCTGCCCCCCCAGCTCCCCCTGCACCTGGCAGAGCATGGGAGGCTGAAAAGTCCTGGTGCAAGCACCACCCAGCAACAACGAAAGCATCAATGGTCATCAACGTTCCTTTCATTATCAAACCCGAAACACAACACCCCCTCCAGCTACTGGGAAGAAAGTTAACTCTGTCCCAGTCGGAACCAGGACAGTATTTATGAGAATAGGTATTTGTCCTGGTTCCGGCTGGAACAGAGCCCCGGTGTGCGCCTTTCTGCTCAATGCCACTGCCAGTCGCTTCTTGCCATCAGCCAGGGGCTTGGAGGAAGCCGGCCGTGCGCTGCATCTTTGGGCCGCTGGCAGGGGATTGGGGACCCTGGGGGGCATGCTGGGGCTCCAGGTGGGGCAGTTGGCACACCGGCCACACCACCTTCACTTTTTGCCTCAGCAGGTGGAAACCCTGGATGGAGTTTGGCAAGTGCACCCTCAGGTCGGTGGGGGGGCATCCTCAGCCCCTGCAGCATTTTGGCCTGGACTCTTTTGCACAGCAGCCTGTCCTGGGGTTGCATGTGGCGGGGATCCATGCTCCGTGCCTTCTTGATCAGCAGTGGATGGAGTGGGTGGGAGGGTGGCAGACACGGGGCGCTTTGCCCCCTGGCGTCCCCAGGGCTTCTGGGTCACTCGAGCACCAAGATGCCCTACACTTGCTGCCACCTGCTTGTTGCCTGCTGCTGCCCACCTGCTGCCCGCTGCCGCCCACTGCCACGCCGTCCCTGACCAGCTTCCCCTCTGTCGCGAATGAGTGGTTTAGAGGCTGCTTAAAGAATCACCGTCAAAGGTATTAGCAGAAAGTGATTTTAAGAGAGACCTATAAAAGTGCAACCGAACAGAGTTCGATGGCAAGGTCCACTCTATTACTTACTATACAGATGAAACATATAAAGAAAAATCATGGTATGTTTAAGGGTTTATATCTTAGGAACTATATGCTATATGTGTTTAGCAGCAATCTAGGGTTCATTCACAGTTTTAGCAGCACTTAATCATTAACTAATCATTAAAAAACTTTAGCAGCACTTAATCATTAACTAATTTAATATTTACAAAATAAGTGTTAGAGTTTACTACAACCATGACTTAATTACAGATTATGCTTACTATTAGTCCACACATACACACAGACAGAAATATATATATATAAATGTACAAAAGGTATACCTGTTAAAAATTCCCCTCAAATTTGGTAAAGAAATATTCACGTAAAATGTCTCGCCATTTCTCAACGGGTGAGGGCTGAGCCTCGAGGAGTGAAGAGTTTCAGCCCAGGTCCTGTCTGACGACGGGCCTCTGAATATTGCAGACCCTAGAGGTCACTGTCCTGGTTCCGGCTGGGACAGAGTTAACTCTCTTTCCTGTAGCTGGAGGGGGTGCTGTGTTTTGGGTTTGGCGGTGA
>JASVER010000311.1:10850-80263 GCA_030449065.1 Oceanodroma leucorhoa | reverse complement strand
GGGAGGCTGTTCCAGAGCTGGATCCTCTGAAGGCTCAGAATTTCTTTCTGATTCTTACCCTAAATTTATTTATGACCAACTATTATCCATCCGTTCTTAAGCCAACATTGTCCATTAGCTTAAGTAGCACTTCTCCTTCACYGATGTCCCCCTCAGTTGTCCCTTCTTTTGGCCGTCCCCGAGGTGCACTTAGAGCGTGACTTTGCTGGGATAAAYGAGTCAAACTTTTGAAGTCCCCTCTTGTGGTGTGGGCTTTCYGTTTTCTTGATGCCCTTTCTGTTTTCCAGCTGAAGCGATCCTGTCTGAGCACAGGAGAGAGACCACCAGTGTCTCTCAGCGGGGCTTTCGCCACTGCCCGCAGGCTTAGGCGCACGTTTGCTGGGCAGAGAGACGCGTGGCCGGAGGTGTTGCCCTGCCCAGACCGATCGCTGCGGCTGCCCTTTGGCAAGTGCCGGCTCCCCGGCAGCCGCCGGTCGGGGTCCTGCCGGYAGCGCCTGGGCCGTTCAGCGGGGCTTGGCGGAGCGAGAGCCCCGTGCTGGGCGTGCGTGCGGTCCTGGCCACCGCGGCAGCAGCACCCGCGGCCGGAGGGGTGGCGGGGGCAGCTGGGGGAGCAGAAGGGGGTCGYGCAGGCGCAGCCRTTAGCTGGGGGCTTGGGGTGCTTTGCTCCCGAGCAGATCCCGTTTGGTGTGKGTCACTCTCGGGGACGAGGTGGGACCCYGCGTTTCTCCGAGGGGCTGGATTCTCATCAGGCGTGTATTAGTCTCCGGGCACAGGGTTTCTTTGCTTGTGTCGGTCATGAGCCAATATGGGGTTGTGCATCAGGCTGCGCTTACCTGTTCTTGAATTCATGCCTGCTGCCATTGCTAAAATCAGTTYGTGTCTTSTTACTCTGGCTCTCCACCTGTGTGTCAGGATCAGGAATCACTGTTCACCTTAAGATAGCACTTGATAAAATAGTGCTTTGCCAGGCAGGCCAGCATTTTGCTTCAAACGTGACCCTTTTCGTGACCTCTTTTTTTTTTTTCCCCAAAATGGAAATGATTACTGTGAGAGTCTCAATTTATTGCAGCAATAATTGAGCACATTGACACAATAGGACAGATTTCAGAGAATCATAGTGCAGCTCTGACAGTCTCATCTGGCCTTACATCTCATTTTTTGCCAGCAGGSTAGTCCCTACTGTACTGCCCCGCTAATTAATCAGCTCAGCACTTTGTTGGGATCGTTGTGTGGGTTTCAGTTTCGCGAAAGGATTTGCTGACTTGGCTTTTTAGCTATAAAGTAACTTGACAGTRCACATTTCCAAAACAAAAGACTGAAATTAGAATCTAAACAGAAGCAGATTTAGAAACACGTGTGCACTACTTCAGGAGAAAAMTACCTGCTGTGACTGAAATCCATACAGCCGTTGAAATTACTTATTCATTGCTTTTGTCTTCCACTTCAGAACTAGCTAATGAAATTTCTCTGGCTTTTAAAGTTAGAATGTAGAATGGTGGGAGGTTTATTTATTATTTAATACTACTCTTGYCTGTCCTAGCCTCGTCTGATATCTGAAYGGCTTGGGTTTGATTCTTTGTCCGTATGGGTCAGACAAGACATTAGGAGTGCAGGGAGCCATCAGCCTGTGAAGCARTCTCAYACCATTTTTGTCTGCTCAAACTTTCAGTCRAGTTAGATGGCACACCGWAAAATGCTGTCCTAACTCAAGGGCRTTGCACTGTGTCTCRTGAAAGTCGTAGGGCCGAGGTGACAACACATGCCTTAATGYGTGTGCTTCCTTGCACGTATGGATTCTTGCTGTTCTTCCTTCTTGCTCAGCTCAATRAACAGYATTTCTTGCACTAGCTGAGCTGCACGGACGCCGAAGGGATCCCAGCAGACTGCGATTGGAGGACGCAGCYTTCACTAAATGGACTCTGAAATGTTGCAGTGCGTTCTTCACYGCCCAGTTACAGGGGGGACAGTCACCACATAGCGCTGAGATAAGGAGATATTGGCATTTTAAGGTCTGCCCTGGGAAAGTGGGGAACACCTGCAATTCCCACTGAGATCAAGGAGAAGTGCAGGTGCTCAGCAGTTCTCCTGCGGGTCACCTTTTAAACAAATACTTTTCACAAGACCTTTCCACAGTCACCTTTAAAAGCAGAATGCCCACTACCAGGTGCTTTCGGTTCCTCTCATTGTCCTGGTGATTTCGTGTTCCAGGGATTAGTGGAAATTGAACAAGGTGAAGGTTGCAATGAGTCCTGTCTAGAAGCAACCGAATATAACCTGGAACTGTTATGCACGTGCCCTTGAGGGTGTTTTTAAGTAAATGGAATGAAAGCTCCAAGGAAAGTGGTGTGAGCCTTTCACATGTGACTTTGTACCATTCTCTGTAAAGTTACAGTAAAATGAAAAGCTGTTCAAATGTAAACGGATGTCTCCTTGTTTTGCACAAGCTCTCCTGAAGCATGCTCGGCGTGCAACCTCGTCCTGTTCCCTCCCCCATACCGATGGGGTGGGGGGGTGAGCAAGCGACTGTGTGGGTGCTTAGCTGCTGGYTGGGGTGAACCCACCACACCCGGTATTCTGGTATTTTAAATAACCTTGAGTTGAAGACACTGCTTGAAAAGGAAAAAACCAATACTGAGCCTCCCTCWTTAATTAGCGTCTTMCCTTACAACTTCTTGCTTATAGTAGTACGTAGCAGTTACGAAGCGCTTCCCGCTTCCGTAGGATTTTAAAAGTATTCAAGCAAATTAAAAGCYTACATCCTGCAAACTATGTTTATGAACAAATTTTTGCGTTCTCCTAAATTCCTGAGTCGTACATGAAAATGGATCTTGGGCTGCTGAGTTACTGTGTTGCAGTTAAACCTCACAAAAATCCTGTGAATAGATAATCTATAATTTCCATCTGAGAGATGGTGAGGCTGAGGCAAASTTGTCTACTGATTTGCGTCTTTGTGCTAGTGCCAGATGAGTGACTACCTGTTCCTGGTTGCACTCAATTTCTTGACTGTTGTTTTACCCCAGGTGAAGCTGGAGAGACAAATGCTGTATTTGTTTTCATGCTGTGGGCAAAGTGRGGAAAGGTGAAGGAGGGTCTGAAAATAATAGAGGGGTAGGACACCTAGATGAGAAATATTCATTAGGTTGCACAACACTCTCGGCCTTGCCCTCTCTTGTCAGAACTCTTGAGTCCTGCTGTTCCTCTGGGTCATTGCTGTAGCACTGTAATAGGGAAGAAGAAGAAGAAAACCCGAGGTGGCTGGGAATGAAGGGCATTAACGGGTGAAGGGATGAAGTTGCCTCCCCRGCCTCAGTTTCYGGAGCTAAAGAGAGAGGACTTCTACTGCCACGTATAATACGCTGGGAGGAGTGAGAGGGCCAAAGAGTTTAGGGGTGCGTGAGCCTGAYCCGTGTCCGCTGGCACRGAGCCGCAGTGGCTTTGGTTTCTGKTTGCGCTGATGACAGATAATGCCGTAGCTCCCTGGAGGAGCGGGATTCTCCTTGCCTTCGGCATGGCAAGGGGGCCTGGGAGGGAYGTGCCAGACCGGGAATCGATCTCCTGCCCTGCGCCCAGCTCCGGCCACGCGGGCAGCTGGGGTTATGACGGCTCACTCCAGCTCTGCTGCCCGCTCCCGCTTTGGCTCCTCTGCTTAGATCGTGGACTCTGGGGCAGACACAGTCCTGTGCAGTACGTGGGGCGTTTGCCCTCGGTGGCTGGGGTGATACGCACAGCTCCCAGGCTGGCTGGGGTTCCCAGGTGCCGCAGTAAGAAATGTTTGCTACCCTTGCTAGTTCCGTGCATGCGGTTATACGCTCAAAGAACAAAAAAAAAAAAATAAACGGATGCTGCAGAGTGGTTTTGACCAAATCCTATGGCTTACATCATTGGCAAAAATTGCAGGGSTTGGTAGTCTTCCTGTTCAAGTATTGACTTGAGTGGTCAGGTTTTTTATTAAAAGGTCTCAGTGTACTGTTGTAGGCTGAACTTCTTTCACCTCTGYTATCTAACATCCCATTTATAGAAWCATGGGTGTGTGGGCTTGAGAGCTGTTCAATCAAGCTTCGCTTCAGCAGTTGACTTCCAGGCACTCTGTTTTGTAAGATTAATATCCTCTGAATAAAAGTAACCTTGTGTGCATTCAACTCTGCGTGCATGCGGATATTTGAAAGCAAGTTGAAAATGGCTTTGCCAATATTACAAGCAGAATGTAAAAAAAAAAAATAATCTTAAAATAGCATACAGAATATTAACAAACATTTTCTGCACTCTCGAGTTGTCAGGAGAGCGTGTGATTCTTTCCACATCAAGCAGGGATTTTCTCACAGAGTTCAGCAGCCGAATGCCAGGGGCTGTGCTATGCAAAACACTTTCCCTTCTCAAGACAGCTTTTACTACAGCCAAATAAAMGGTGCAGTGGGTACACAGGGCCGGAGGTGCGCATCAGCAGGCGGCGAGGGGCAGAAGTTCAGGTGGGAGCTCTCYAAGGACAGCCAAAGCCACRTCCTGCGTGTGGTCCATGTTCCCTCCTCGAAGGGGCAGGTCTGCGTTTTGCAAGYGAGCGGCTYGTCTCGCGTAAAACATCCTCCCTGTGCTGACACTTGCTTTGTCTGCGTTTTGCCTGCAGTGGCTGAGGAACCCAGGCCCCCAGCACGAGAAACGGACTCTCTTYGGAGACATGGTGTGCTTCTTGTTTATCACTCCGCTGGCGACCATCTCTGGCTGGCTGTGTCTACGAGGAGCAGYRGACCATCTGCACTTTAGTAGTAGGCTAGAAGCCGTTGGCCTCATTGCACTCACTGTCRCACTCTTCACTATTTACCTCTTTTGGACCCTAGTAAGTATTGGTTTTCTGTTCAACTCACGGGAATAAGGGAAAGAACAAATYAGAAAACTAATTACACACAGAGTGCTGTAGAGTGGGTGGACCATTGTGCACAGCATTGCTCATATTTACCTTCTCTACTGATAAACTTAAGTTACATCTSCAAGAAACCTCACACCATTCAGATTCTCTGGAAAACCAGAAAGACACTTTGCCTTTGGAGTCTGYAATTCCCAAATACCAGAGGGGATAGCAAGAGGGAGACAAGGAAGTAATATGGACGAGTTCAAGACAGATGCTACAAAGGAGTGACTYTTATCAAAGATACTGTGCAAAAGGTGAAGGCRCAGTGCACAAAAAAGCTTTAGGTGAACAAYCTTGCTGCCACAGAGGAGTCAGATTTTATTCTAATTCAACATGTGGCCAGTTTTACAATTCCAAAGCCTTGGTRGGGGTGCGKCGCGTGCTTTCCCCATTCCTCGCGCTCGTGGCRCCRTGGGGAGTCCACGGCAGAACACACCTTACACCYAGGTCTGTAAAAATGTGGCTGCCTTTGCAGTGCAGATTAAATCGCTGCCTTATTCCCATCCTGCAGCCAGGTGTGCTGGCACTTGCRTGCCGATCCATCCTAAACACCTCTTGTTTTGTGCCAAGTTGTTAAACTGAGAATAGTTCCTGGCCCCAGCACACCAACCAGCAGTTGGCCCAGCAGAAGTGAAGGGAACCCGGAGGACATCGGCCAAAATAAGTGTTTATCAGGCCAGGGCCTAGCAGTTCACCGAAAACCCCGGGTTACTGTTGAGTTAGACGTTTCACACCTCTAGCTCTGGCGGGGGAAGGAGAACAGCAGCGGATGCAGACGGGGAGCATTCGCACGAACGGGGTAATGCTGGTGCGCGGCTGTGCTGCTGCCAGAGGAAAAGCTCATCTGAGCCTGTGCTGCCCTGGGTGGGGGCAAGACCACCCTGCCTGTGGTGCTGGCACAGCCACTAACCCCGCAGGCTGGCGCCCAGCTCTCCCCCGCAGCGGGTATGGCCACACGCTGTACGGCTGACCCCTTTCAGCAGTTTTTGGTGGGTGTAAACTGCTGAGGAGGTGGCACTTTAAGAACTGCCTTAGTAGAGCTGGCCCACAGCAAGAAACCCCTATGCTGAGCCCAGAGTAAGCTTGGAAAAGGGGAGGTGGGAGAAAACGYAAAAACCCCACACTACCTAACAACTAGCTCCAAGAAAGCTGTGAAAGGTGACATCACGTTCACTTCATTCGTAACAGGGAAACCCTGTCTCATCCGGAGAGGACGGCAGGCTAATTTTAGCAGCGCACAACAGTACAGAAAGCTCAAGAGTTTTGCCTCAGCCTCCTGCAGCTTCTCTTTTTGTTGTTTCTGCTTCCACTTTCTGTGCAGCAGCAGCAGCAGCACTCCCCATTGACAGGATGGCCATTTGCTCCAGCAGTGAGGTGGCATGTGTTATTTCCTGCAGTCCTGTGTGTAGACATGTCTGTCAGGTGTTCTAGCAAAGGTTGTTCCAATTTCCTTTGTGTATGACTGTCTTAAACCCAAATGCTGTCCAGTTTACCTACTATGBGTAATTCACAAGCGCCAAAATGCTTGGAAGTTGGAAAGGGTAGTCTGGCCAAGTAGTGGGCTTTAATTAACCATGACACATGGACATACCTGACCTTGCTCATTAAGGCTTCTGCAGCATCTCAGCTGTAGTCCCTAACGCTGTCGATTGCATTTGCATTGTAAGTGGCAAAAATGCCTTCTATTCACTTTACAACTTTTACCCCTTCAAAATCATACAGAGAAGTGTGTTACTGGCAGCTGGAGAGTATGGTGRTAGTGACCTGAGGTAAATGCATACCTTGGTTGATTTAATTGAAATACAGTATCTTTGATGTCCACTGAGCTGTGGAAGATGTAGTTTCGCTCCASTCTGTTACTCAGAGCAGCAGGAGGTGGACGGGCTGATGAAGCACTCTGTTCATCAGGGAAGGGCAAGGCAGGAAGCCTTTCGGGGCACAGGAGCCCTCCTGCTCCGCACAGGGTTCATTCAGTGGGCAGAGCAGAGAGAGATGGGGGAAGGACTCTCAGGCTCTCTTTGCAGTGCAGAAGGTGCCCCCATTGCCCGCACAGCATTAGTACTGGATGGAGAAGTTTAGAGGAGGTTTAAGTAAGTCTGCAGGTGAAGTCAGTAGGCTTGAGCGACTGTTTTCACACGCTTTCTCAGAGGACAGAGCGGCAAAGTCAGGGTGGAGATTTAACGCCTCTGCTTTACGAATGGCACTGAGCGCCCTAGGCATGGAAGACATGCCCGCTCTCTGCTCAGCGGCCTGAGACCCATCAGTCTTGCAGGAAAGCCCCAGCCTGCATTTGCCTTGGGGAGGCTCCACGCTCCCCTTGCCATGCAGCAAGGAATGGACCCACGCACAGAAGTGCTTCAGCAGCACCGGCCCTTTAATTTTCAAAAATGTGAGAATCCTGTACTGCTTGCTTAGTTATGGCTGTGCAGGGAATATATTGAGTGCTGTGGGGTAAAGTACACACAACGTGAGGTAATGCTCCTTTAGGTCCTGGGAAAAATTAAGAAAACTAAAACTTCATTTTACTTCCAATAAATCAGCTTATTTTCTCTGGAGGCAAAAGTTGGCATATAGATTATTTACACACCACAGTTATCCCAGTGAGCAGAGAACGGGAGAAATGCTATTTTTAGCATCTAAGAAGCTATTTTATCCTTTCCCCTAAAACAGCCAAGTTCTCCATAAAATGCTCTTGCTTTTTCTCTGCATTTAACCACTCTAACTGATGTACACACACAAACAAAGCCTGCTACTCCCAGGAAGAAACCTTCAGAGACAAACAGAGATTGCTATTTAGACCAAGAATTCAGGGCCACACTCTGCTTTCTCTTGCACGCAGGTAATCTTGACTCCTGTAWGATCAAGTAGCGGGTTGGTGTACAACAGGATTTGGCCCTATAGCTTCCAATATAACATAACTGCTGGTTTAGAACAAAGGCTAGCCCAAATTAAGTCAGAGCAAGTTAGAAAGATAGACACCCCCCTCACTACCCTATTGAAGAGGTGAACAAAGGAGTTTAGTGTGCCAAGGACCAATGTACATCTGGCCTTTGTTCAGCATCTCAAGAGTTTTGCATCCACTGTAACAGCTGAGGGTGAGTAGCCCTGGCTCTGCTGAAATTCAGTAGCTGACATCACTTGGAAACAGCCTTCAGGCAAGAACCCATTGTAAACAAGCTGTCAAAATTAACTAGGATATCCTGTGAAAATGCCTTAARCAAACAAGCAGTTAAAGCCTGGCTTAACAATGCAGCCGTTCCTCAAAGAGWCTCATGTGTTGCTACTTGAAAACTCAACCTAAACTCTAGCTCACTCCTCTGAAGCAGTCACTGCACCTTACATGTCATTCATCTCTGCGGGTGGTTCCCCCTCCCCCTCCCYCCACCACATGATTTCTGCTGATACTGCAGTGCCTTTTGAAAAGAGATTTCTCATGTTCTTTCATTTACAATGTTCCACAGAAACATTGTAAATGTAAAGAAAYAAGATGCAGACTGCTTTACCTTCAGGGGAGCAGAGGAGATTGAAAGGTGGTGAATCAATTCATCCACTGGAAGAGCTGCTTTTGGGCAACTGCTTAGTGAACAAAAGCTCCATAGGTTTGCCTCCTTATCGGCAGACAGCTGTATAAAGATCTAATAAAAAAACCCCAGAAAGCCTTTTTTTGTCCTTAGTAGGATTTTATAGAAAGGTAAATAATCTATTCAGTTAAAAGCACCCTTTTTGCACTAAGGGAAGAGTTTTGAAGGATACATTCACAGGCATGTATGTTGCTTAGTGTCCCTCCCTACCCCGCTGGCAGCCAGCCTGCCATTGCTGTAGGGGTACGGAGCAGGCAGCGCAGCCCCTTCTGGCGGCGGCCCGCGCGGCCACTTCTCTGCAGGCAGCGCCGGCAGCATCTTCCACCCACCTGCGCAAACCGAGCGTGTTAACCCCCCRCCTTTATGGCACCCTCCGCCCTCTGAATAGCGTTGACCTACAGAAGGGGCAGAGGTGCATAAAGATCAGCGACAAATGCCCAGCTGCACATGAAGACAGAACAGGTAACGGCGAGGTTCCCCCCATGCTCACTGCCTGGGTCCCTCCTGCCCACACCTCAAGAACACGGTAATTGTCCCGTGGCACATTTCACCCAAGAGGTCCCAAACCAGTTTACAAGGGGGTTTGTTCTTGTTGATGGCTTTTGTTTTTTTAAAAACTGCACATGTACATCATCTTACACAGACATAACTCTCACTACACTTGGCTGTCACTAAAATAAGCAGTAACTGTCAAAATATAGGGCCAAGCTATCTTGCGTATCCATAGCAGTCAGTCATTTCTCTTCCACTACTAGCAGAACCACGCTAAGGTTGAAATTGGTTAGCTGATAACAATAAAAAAATTTCAAAGACAATCTAAATTGAGGTACACACACGTT
The DNA here is from genome assembly GCA_030449065.1 of Oceanodroma leucorhoa. Taxonomy (NCBI): domain Eukaryota; kingdom Metazoa; phylum Chordata; class Aves; order Procellariiformes; genus Oceanodroma; species Oceanodroma leucorhoa. Next base: position 70,940 of record JASVER010000311.1, on the reverse strand, counting down.
GGCAGATGGCTCACGCTCACCTTGTTGCATCTGTGCGATCTTGAGTTTGGTGCATTCAGCAACAAAGCATTACAAGGTAGAACATAGGACCCTGTCCATGTCTGCACACAGCTTAGCTACCTGCAAGCCCTCACCATCCAGCCAATTACATTATTTGTCAGTTTAACAGCTTTGAAGCATGATAGTACCCCAAACTCATTCTCGTTGTAAGTGGCTGCCAGTAATTCTAGTTCTTGGGAACGACAGAGGCAGGATGTCTGATTTTTCATGTTACAAAAAAGGGAAAGAGAAGTAGGCAACAGCAGAAAGTACGGCACAGGCTGCTTTTCCTCTCTGCTGTGGCAGCTTGGGGAACAAGCCATCTCCATGGTAGGTCTTTGCCCGCCGCTTTTTGCTCATTTTTATCCCGCCCAATTAGGCTGCTTATCAGCTTTTCGTTCCACTTGAAGGTGTTTCCCCCCAGACCCCGACTGATGTCTGGGAGGACTGCAGTGACCCTGAACACAGCGCACCTCTCTTCTCTCCCCAGGTATCCTTTAGGTATCACTGTCGATTATACAACGAATGGCGTCGGACCAGTCAGCGGGTGATACTCCTGACCCCAAAGTCTGCCAACGTCCCCTCCAACCAGCAGTCCCCGCTGGGCCTGCCGTCCCTCAAAAGGAACACGAAGGAGACGATCGTTTGATTTGGGCAGTTCTGCGCAGGGGCCGTGCACTAAAAATGTTTTCCTCAGACTCACTGGGGTCAGACACCGTTCAGAACCCGGGAGTGTGCTCTGCTGATTTACAAACTCTTTGCAGAGGAATAAATCACTCTCTGAATTCAAATCCTGGATGCTGCAGTCGTATGGTATTTGCTAGCCTCCCAAACTTGTTTATTTAGCAGATACTGTAGGGAATTGCATCATCCAGTGATGCAAACTTTTTTATTATTTAAAATATTAAACGATGATAATCAACAATGCAAGAGGTTTAAAAAGTGCTTTGTTTTTATTGTTTCCTGTTCCTACAGTGTTATTTCTTTAGCTAGACAGTAACCAGTGCTGTTTTTTCCTTCCTAGAGCACAGCAATAGCCTTCCCCCAGTTGATTTTACCTGAAGGTCCTTTATACCAATATTTTGGATTATTAAAATTTGTGTGTAATGAGTTCTACAAATTGGCATATTATTTAAACGCTATAAAGGGACTAGAAAATTATCTCCTCTGTTTCTTATTTGTCAGGGAAGCACCGATAGGAAAATTCTTCAGTAATAAATCTAGTATGTGGAAAAGAAAGAAATGACACAAATTAAAATAATATTCCTACTCAAAAGTATTCTAGTACGTAGCACTCAGGAAAAACGTAATTGTCCTTTTTCCGCTCAGAAGCAACAAACGAGGCACCACATTGTGCACTGAAGTGCACGTTCTGCTGGTGTGAATTCAAACCTAGCCAATTTACTCTGCATTTACACCAAGCTGAATTTAACCCTAATTATAAGACTTATTTTTGTAAGGAAAACTCTGCATACATCATGAATGAGATCATTAGACATGTTTTAGGAAGCAGGAACTTGTCTTGCATAAAAGTTAGCGTTATTTTAAAGCTGCAGAATTTTCAGCTTGACAGGTAGATTTAGCAGAGTGTATGTAAACCCTGACCTCTCCTTGTAGCACTGAGACTAAAGCTCTTTTTTAAAAATGTAATACACAGCCTACTATGGTGACCAAACTGAATTTAGAATGTAAAGACAAGACTTTATTCCTGCGTGGCATTATCTGTTACCCCTTGGTTTTATGCCCAATTCATTCAGCAGTTCTTCACTCTCAGAACTGAGACACACACACACACGTAGAGAGACTTACTCTACAGCACTACACAAAATTTCATTAACAAATGCTGCTAGAATTAGAAATTGATACATAGCCCCTTTGAATAGATTACTTTTTTTAGAAATGCACGCAGATGGCAATGCCACCATGTGCTTTGTTTTCAAACCCTGCAGGAACTGAGAAGAAAAAGGAACACATAGCAAGAAGGCTAATGCTTTATAATTCAGATAGTTCAAGGTATTATGGGTGCTTACCATCAGACAAGAGCTTATTTGATGTTGTGTGGGCTCTGTGGGACAAAAAGCTTAGTACACAAACCCAAATCTGGTGGCTTCTTTATTCTGTCTTTGGACCAGCCTGGCTGCAGTCACCTTATTTAGCAACAGTCTTTGTAACTGTCAGTTTCACAGGGCTGGAAGAATCGGCGACCTATAGAAAGCAGTAACAGCCTCATTCAGACTTAAGACTAGTTTCACAGCAAGCCAGGATGTGTAAGAAAATCATGAACCTGCAGATCTCTACTTGTTAGTCTGACAGTAAGGTCAGGGCTTGGTCGTGCGTTTGGCAGTGATGCCTGCTTCTCTTACAGAGAAAACTCTACAAGATTCTGAAGACATGGATGTCACAAACTCTGTGATGGCCTAAAACCCGTAGTGCTTTTCTTTAAACCTTCTTCCCAAAGGCAACTACCTATTGGGACAGAAGACTGAACAGGCACATAAGCAGAGGGTTCAGGTTAGAAGAAAACCTGCTAGCCAGGGGCGCAGAAATAAAGCAGGTCCAGCTGGGTCAGGACGCTGCCAGACAGCGTGTTAATGCCTACACATTTGCTCTAGGGAAGCGTTCTTCAGAATCCTGTTACTACTATTGCTTCTTTGGGAGATACCCCAGAAAGTTGGCCCACGAAAGAAGTGTCACGCTTAAGTAAGTGCTGTCCTTGCTTTTGTTCCATGAAACAAAAAATTAGGATCATACAGAATTAAGTAGCAACTAGGAAAACAATTACTCAGATCAAGCTGCAAGGTATATGCACACGGATCAGCGTAGCGCCTTGGCCCAGCTCGTCTGTGTTATTTCAAATTTCTTTTTTTGTTTAAAGACAGCTTATTTAATCTGAAGGCATATTGAAGCAGCCAGAGAGAAAAGACGGTCCGGTTTAGCAAGTACATTACTGCTCTAGTTCCTCTGCTTGATGCACAGGTGCAGCAGAACTGTCAGATGAGGTCACTAGCAGTAGTCTCCCATGCATTTTCTTGAGAAAAAAAATGCCAGAAAAGATCCAGTCACACACTTACCCTTTTGCATTAAACCCACGGGAAAAAGCATACTTCATATTCTTCCTTGTTTTTCCTAAAACATAAGAACAGGAAGGTGGGTGATACTAATTCTTATTCCCACTTCTGTTCTGAACTAAGGACTTGCAGACAGAAGGCTCCTCCTGATGAGTACTGCTTTTTCTTTCAGTAGTTGAGGCCCTTGTTGCCACAGCAAGTCCAAATTTCGATTGACAATTTTAAAACTGGATCATTGCGGCAAATGTTCTACAACAGCAGCAATACTCATTTTCATCTGAACAGATGTGGAAGACAAAATTAACCGCAGCAGTAGCTACAGCTAGCAAAGCTGCTGGCAGTACAAGGACACCTTTGTTATGCTATCCTTAAAGAGCTCCCAGTTAAGCAAAAATAAAAGCTAACGAATTAAAGGGTGGGGGAGGTCTTCCCCCCCTTTTTTTTTAAATAATGTCACTCAATTTCCTTCTCAGCAACATTGCCAACTCTGGAAAGGCCTGAATATACCTAAAAATAATCCTTACATAATACTATAACAGTAGTAATAAAAAGGCGTACCAAAATTTTAATCACAAGTTGAACACATCTACAGAGCTAACTAGGATATTGTTTGCTTCTTTGGCTCATTACCTGACCGACAGCCTCCTGAAAACATGAACACATTTCACGTAACATTGCGTATAGCCAATTCGCTCATTTTTTCAGTGGTCAGATACCTTTACCAAATACATCGCTGTGCCTTCTCTCCCCCAGACTGGTGTAGATTATGGCAGGGACCACAGCAGCGGGGGTGGTGTATTCGGAATGCCGTTCCAAATAAGCAGGAACGAGAGCTCTCATAGACATTGTGTGACAGAGGAGAAAAAAAAATTATTGTTGCTGTAAAATTTGCGTTTGCTGCATGCAGTGGCACGGTGCATCCCCCTCCACAAGCTTGAGGCTGGTGTTTTTCAGTAGAGCAATGAAAGGGGCACCCTCCCTTGCAGTAATCAAAATGCACTTCTGGACTTCAGCCTGGGAAGGTGGGGAAGAGGTAGGAGAGCAGAAGCTGTTCCGTTCAATAGAGCAGGAACTTCCAGAAGTCACTATGGAACTCTCAAGAAGCGCAGGAAGTTCTGGGTTGTGGCTTTTTTAACAGTAAGATCTCCAGCTGGTGGTGGGACGTGTCACGCTGAAGGTCAGAGCGAGCATACAGGCGCACGCACACTCCCCGAAGGGTCATCTGTGTTTCCCAACACTCTTTATGCTAGTGTACAGAAATACTTAAAACAGCAAAATATTTTTTTTAAAATCGGCATTTCTCCCATTGTCAGCCACCACAAGAGTGCTGATTTACCAGAATAGTCACCAGACTCATGTAAAAGCTCTCTTTATAGAGAAAACTACTTTCACGTAGCAGCGCCTGGCTATACATTCAGGTAAGAGATTTACGGCACTGCTCATCATCCTGCTGACAAAAAACAGGCTCTACAAAAGCTACAACCAAGAATGCTTGGTTATACTGGCAGGTTCCCGCTATGCATTAGGTACCCAATGCCTACATGCACAGTATTTTTCTTTACTCCTGATTGGAGAGGCTAACAGTCCTCTCTAACTGGCCCAATCAGCCTGTTTTGAAAACTTTGCTAGCTATTAGTTTTGAAAACAACAAACAAGAAATGGAATTAACTATTTCCTACAAAACACGAGTTCATTTATATGGTGTGTGACTACAGATACCTGCAACTGCAATGAATAGAAAGCCACTATTCCTATAGATCAAGTTGAGGAGTATTCAGAATGTTACGGGATACAGAGTGATGCTTAAAAGACATGAAAATATTTATACTATGTAAAAATTCAAATATAAACAGGAAATTAAATCAAGTACTACAGTGTGGTTTAATGCAGTGGTTTAAGCCAGCATTACTGTCAAAAGAAGCAGTCCCCCTAATCCTCACCCACCTGCATAACCCTGGGCCATCCCCCCTCATCTTCTGCTGGCACAGGGTTGAAATGCCACCATGTAGTTCACCAGAAAAGGGAACTTATCCAAGATGAAAGACATGTTAAAAAGTCTTACATTTGTCATGAGACTCATGCTAGAAAAAAGCTCAAATCAACTTCCAAAATTCTGGCCATGCATTTAAAAATAATTCCAGACTAAGCTGAAAAAAACTATTATTTACAGTATTTCTGAATTTCTGTGTATGTCACTGTGCCATGCTTAAACTGCTCGGCCTGGTACTTGTATGATGTAGTAAAAGCCAGTCCAGTAAGAATTAACATACGAGCAAAGACGATGCAGAAACAGTTATGCAACAGAATAAAGCTCTAAAGAATTAGTTTTCCAAATGTGAAGTTATGTTACCCATTATTTAGAAGAAATCTTTACAAGTCAATTGCCACCGTTCCATTTACATGGACATTCCGCCAGCTTCAAAGCCTGTCAGTTCCAAGGATTCAACACTTACTCAACTTTTAGCTCAGTTCTAGGAAGAAACAAATTCCAAAAGCTTTAACTGATAGCATCTTAAACAGAGATATTTTATTCAAAGCTTTTTCAGACATCAGGTTTATGCAGAAAGGACAGAAAAACTTTCCACATATTGACAAAATTTCAATTGTTTTCCATACGAATGTAGACTAGACCCCTAAAAGACTTGGGTTGGTTCCTACAAATTGTAAACAAGCAAGACAATCCGTGTTAAAACAGCCTTCTATTTGTTAAAAAATCATGTAATAAAAGTTTAAGCTGGTTACACTATCTGAACAACACAACTAACACGTTTAACATGAATCCTCCTCCAGAATAAGAAATCTAAATAAAGGAAAAGAGTACCAATAAGGAGTTTTACTGCAGCCTTCATCTTCTGAATGCTTACATGGTAAGCTGGGCTATGTTCTTCTTTCTTTGTGCGGTTTTTTGTTTTCATTTGATTTCGTTGGTTGGTTTTTTTAAATTTTTTTTTTTTTAACAAAGCTGTTCTTTTCTATATCAAAAGAGTTTTATAGCCTTGACTGCACTAGAGGAAAAAAAGTCTACAGTAGAAAAGAGTTCATAGTATCGAAAATACCTTCTCCTTCCCCAACAGCACCTAAATATAAAGAGGTCAACAGCAACTGGCTAGTCTAGAGTGGTGTAATCTAAGAAAAATCAATCCCCAAAACAGTGGAATATTTCTATTCCAGCAAGTTTTCAATTAAAAAAAGACTGGCCTCTAAATCTGAGAGACAGGGACATCATTTTTCGAACAGCGTATTGTTCGGAGTCAACAATTCATATCCTGCGAGATAGATASTTCTTTCACAAAACTGCGTTCTTTCACAAAACTTCCTGTCCAGTGGCAAAGGAAATTAAGGCCATCAGATTCACAGCTTAAAAATTCACATACAGAAAATACAGAAATACGTTGTGCTTCTGAGAAGGCTCTGTTCTGCAGGCAAGGATTGCCATCTTTTGAGGAACCTGGCTGACTGGAAGTTCACATGGTCACACAGCTTCTGTTAGATGTCCCTGGGCCTGCCTGTCAGGAACAGGAAGAGTCATCTTTGAAAAAAACCCAGCAGTAAAAGATCTAGCAACTCAAAATGACATTCTGTACGTTTTTAATATATGAAATTACTAGCCTGAGCAAGAGTCAGCATGCAAAGTTGTACAACCTGTTATCCCCTGTAAGTAAAAGAATGCTAGATATCCTTTCTTGTGAGAGATAATGGAGGACAGGTACCAGAAAAACACAACTTAAAATAATTATCACATTTAAATCTCAAGTCAAAAAGCATCATAGACAGGTGGTGAATACTGCAGGAAGCATACAGAAGTACCTTGAGAGTTTTTATCTAAAGAAATCTAATCTCTCTATAACATTTTTGTAAGTAAAGCTGCTAAGACACACACTTTAGCTGAACTACACAATCCCAGAAACCACAAGAACAGCTGGATGCACTTTAGTACTTTTGCATAACTGCAATACAAACCTGATTCTATATTAAATGCCACAAAGTTATGATTCAGTTATAGGCCAAAAACCATGACTGCCAAAAAATACGATTTCCAACACAGCCAACTCTCTCCATTTTTTGTCTGTTTACATATGCACGCTTAATTGCTGTTCTATATTATCTTTCCTAACTGACTTTAAGATGCATACTAACTGAAACATGGCAAAGTTTTAGGCACAAGCTTGAACGTTGCATTACGGGAGCTTATGTTTGTTACATTTCCTTTTTTTTCTTTTTCAGAAGAGCTGGTCAAAACAGTAAAGTAATGGATAAAACTCAGAATGTGAACAATCAAGTATGTTGTATTTCAAAACATATTGTATTGTCACTGCAAGTTCACACCTTTCCACTGCCTCCAGAGTTGCATTTCTTCAGCATGCAAGAGACATTTTCTCTGACAGTGTCTTCAAATCTCTCACTTCCACTATCAGAGAAAATGAGAGATTTAAGTTCTCAAAACTTTAGGTAAATTTAGGTGTATCTGCTTAAGCCAAACTTTACCAAAAACAATTGGCCTGGGGAAAATCTTACCAGGAACAGAGTTTAAGAAAAAAAAATCCCCAAATCTTCAAGCTTTAAAACCTTGTTTTAAGAAAAATCTACTTCCCTCCATCAAGGGAATATGTGAAATAATATTTTTATAATCGTTTTAATAACACAGCTTCACGCTTTCATTAAATTGCTGATTAAACAAAACAAAAATAAAAGAACACCCACACCCAAACAGGTATGATATTTTTCCAAAAATCCATGGCTTATATATGTGGTTTTTCAACCTAAATAACCGTGTTAACCTAAAAAAAGATACCTCCTGGTCATAAAGGTCTTCTTCCTCCACAGCTTCAGCTGATTCTTCCTGAATTTCCTCGTCTTCCCCTTCACGTGTAGTTGTTTCAAAGACAGTACTTCTCTGAGCAACTTCCTGCAACAGAGTTTGATTTTTAAGACTTGACGCCTCTGAAGACCTGGTGCTAATCTACTTAGATTTTAAGAAATGGGAGTTCCAGCTGTTGGGAAAACTACTTGTACTGATTTCGCCTATATACTTTTCATGTACTGCTGTGCATAAACAGCATTCATAACACCTTAGTTCTAAATCTCCTAATGCTTAAAAAGAGTCTTTCTAGCAGGACACTCATCAAGTTCTTCCAAAATTTGCTTTTTTATATATTTAAATATCTTCTTTCAACTGCAAGACGTCATAGCGACTGTCCTACCCAAAGTTTTAACTTCCACCTTACCAGAATTAATGCCTCATTGCTTAAAGTGTGTTTCACTGTAACATTCCCCATTCCCCATAAACACACATTTTTAAGGAAAACTAATTGAAGAGACAAATCACTGAAGAGTTTACTAAACATTTTCTTTTTAAAGCATATTCTAAGGCACTGCCCAATTCCTGGCATGAGGGCAGTGTCTGAACAGGTCGTTCTTCTACTGCTTATACTCAATATAGGGAAAAAATTTCACACACTTCAATAGACTGCATTCCTAGGTTACAGTTAAGATAGGCAGGGATACAGTACACGCTTGGTTGGAATGCAAAAGGAGAAAACTCTACTAAACACTCCTGTGCATTCATGTGTAAAGTCCTAACAATGGTTCCACCTGCACCTTTATAGGGAATGGCACCACAGAAAGACAAGTTTAAACGCATCTGAGGTACTTCACCTGTCCCTGAGAATTTTTCAGTACAACTTCCACATTTTCATCAGTGCCCCAAGAATTCTGGTTCTTCCAGATGAGGTCAGAGGGAGGGTTAGGAGCTACTCCAGCATTTGCAGCCCAGATCTGTTAGAAGAAGTCACACACGAGCATTATTTGCTAGTCTTATACATTTCCATGTTATTTATTGAGTTAACGTAGTCCATTTAAATGACACTGGTGAATCTCCTCCAGTTAGGAAAATACAAGTCTCTGCCTACCTACTTCCAAAGTTTCTTACAATGAAACACCCCTACATTTTTTAATGCAGAGACTTTTGAATACGTAAACGCACCTGTTTATGGTCAAAATTACTGCTCCATATAGAAAGTCAGTTTCTGAAAAACGCAGCTCTGTCCAACTTCTTCCCAGCAACTGATACAACTAATGCCCAATACAAATACAGGTGACTATTTTCTGAACATGTACATAGAAAGGACAAAACTAAAACCCTTGCATCTTTTCGACAGACACAAGTTGGCCTAAAGGCCATTTCAGCTGAACAGCTGAAGCTTGACAACTTACTGTCACAGTTTGGCCGGCCTTTAGTATGTATCTTGAGGTGTATCTGTAACTAGCAGAAGTGTCTCCCACTTTTCGGATCATCTCCCAGCCTCCCATAGGTTGATCCTAATAAAAAGGAGAAGAAAAACTTCCATCAGCGGTCACTTTCTGTTACACATGTAGAGTATTTTACATATATCTTACATTTTACGAGGCACATAAAAGTTTCAGCAAAAACATTTATTATCACTTGATGGTCAGCATGCAATTTGAATCATTTTAGTTAAATTTCTCTTACCTTTTATTTCAAGTTAAAGCTTAATACACCCTGCTTTTCAGTTCTGATGTTATATTAACTAGTGTTTATCATTTGCATCAGTTTTGTTATAGCTTGGTCCAAAGAAAATATATAAATAAATATTAAAATCCCCTTTCAAATACATAATACATTTTTTGAAGCACAGAATGACAAAGCAGGCTTCTTAGAAAACTAAATATTCCTGTCTGTCTTCTTAAAATGTGTTTCTACATATGCACACCTCCCACTACATACTCCTTTGCAAGACCTACGTTATTTTTTCCTTTCAATTATCTTTTGCCTATCAACTACTTGAAAAGCACTAGCAAATCTAATTGAAAAACATGTACAAGTCATCATTACAGAATGACTATTTCAAATCAAGAGTAGATCTTTTTTAAATTCTCCCACCATTAAACAGTTGCCACTGGAGTCTGAAAACAGACAGTTAAGATCATCTAAAATAAACAATCTTATTTATCTTAATGGATGCTGACACTTGGTCATTGCAACAGAACATACCATACTTAAAAAGGACTTCATATATTTTCTATCTATTTATTTTTATATATGTAAATATATATATATATAAAAACAGAGAGAGAGACAGTTTATATATATAAACACTGTCAAACACTTGTGAAAATTCCCAAAGTACAGCTTATTACACTGCACTACAGGCAGTTGCTCAAATCTCAAATCTGGCAAAGTGCTACGACCATGAACCATCCATGGCTCCTGGTAACAGAACTGATGGTCCTTCCATGGAACAATGAATGTGTAGTGAAACGAAATAAAAAGGGGGGGAAACCCATTTGGTACACAAAGTGGGGGCGGGGTGGAGGGTGGTAAATCCCATAAGCTTGGAAAACTCAAAAAGGGAAAAAATAGCAGGTCCTGACTCACTGGAAGTAGTCTTTGATTTGTCTGAATTTAGTCATCTAAACGCTTAGCTGTCTAGACCAAGACAGTTGTCAGGGCTTCTTCCATTCAGTAAATGAAGTCAGCAACCAACACCCCAGGCAGGTAATTAAGACACATACGCATCACCACCCGGAGGAGCCTGTCCCTGTCTTCGTTGATTAGAGGGGACTGACACACTTGGAGCCAGACCAATCTTTGCCATCTAAAACATCTGGATGAGCTGCCTTTTAGCAAAGGTAAAGGATCTGATGACATTAGACAAAGCCTATGTGTCACTGAAAACAGAATGCAGCTAACACTTCTACACACAGCCGAGGCACCGGCAGCACAGGAGAAGGCGAGAATTACTTAGATCTCCTCTGAACTCACGGCTGCAAGAAATTAGGTCTTGTAATTCTGGTGTCCTAATGAGAAAATGCTCAATTCTCTCTTCTCCCAGACAAAGGATTTAAGAAATTATAGTCCCCAGTCTCCAACCCCTCCTGCCATGACTCGCAGAACTGTATATAGCACAGGATTTTTTTTTCTTTAGCAGAAATTACAAGTGACATCACGGGGCGGGCGCAGGGAGAGCAGGCCGGGGGGGAAATGTATTGAATGTAACAGCATCATTCTGAGGGCAACGTAAGGAAAAGTTTTGATTATTACTCAAACAAAGTAACCTTTGATAAATAGATACATGTGTTCCCCCCAGTACAAACTCCAACCTATTCACAGAATGAAATAATCTGAGTAGCCATCATGAAGGTGGCTTTGGCGTGGGAACGAGGGCTCCTAAAAACTGTGGATGCAGCCAAGGAGGAAGAACAGTACAAGGGACACAGGCAATTAATTACATTTAGACATTTCTTCTGCATCAGTATGTATTTCTTTTGGGGCTTTTTAAGGCAGAGAAAGTTCTTAGGAGGCTTCTAAAGTAGCCTAATGTCTGCTTGCACTATTTTCTCTCTGTTATCTGTAAAGTTATCTGTAAAGTTTTACAGGCAGATCACTTGCAAGGCAGAACTCTGAAGAGTGATATAACACTTTGGTGGGTGGGCAACCTAGCAATAAAGCAATTGCTATGAAAAGCATTAACAACCATTAGCAAGAAGTCATCATCAATCCAGAATACTGTATGAAAGCTTATTTCGTGACACACTAGTTTTAGTGCCATCTCTTATACAGCATGCTTTAGCTCCAGGGTCAACATGAAGCCTGAGGGCTGAAAGGGTGCTGAGGATGCCTTCTACCTCTGATCAGCCCATTGGAAAGTCATGATACACGTGCATTTCAAACCTGTTCAGAGGTGTTCTTCAAGCGGATGAATTTTCCATCAACATCTATCTCCTCAATAGAGACATTTCCAGTGGCAGAAGCCAAGTGGGAAATGCTAATACTACTGCTGGCTTCAGATTCCTCCGCATCGGTCCTCTTTCTCTTCCCTCTGGTTGTACGCACACTACGGCTCGATGAAGCCCGTGAAACTGTCACTCGGGAAGATGGGCTTGAAGAAGCTCTCAACCTATATTGAAGAAAGGAAGAGATATGCATACATCACACTTTGGTTTTACTTTTTCCACCTTTTTTCATAAACTTTCTTCCTCTCTTCTCTTCTTCCCATAGAATTATACAGCAAAAGGTACATAGAGTAAACAAAGCATGTTACATGAAAAAGTGAAGCCTTAGGTACTTTTTGAAGAATTGAATAAAGTGTTGTCAAATAGCTGATTAATGCTTTTGGAGCATAGATTACTGACGGACAACTACATTAATACCACAAAGGCATCTCTATGCATTTGTTAAAGACTGCATTCCTGGGCAGATAGAACAAGTAAAGAAAAAACTCTTAGGGGGACTTAAGCCATTGTAGGAAATTTATGCAAAAACTCAGTGGCACCAGAGCTGTTGCTGTTTCATCCCCACACTTGAGAGGAGTCAGCCGGGACCAGTAGGATGCCATCCAGAAAACAGGGAAGTATCAAACTACTTTAAATGACAGCTGTGACTTACCAGGTGAAAATTCTCAGTACTGCTGAACTCTGGGGTCAGATGGGGAAAATGCAGCTAGCTGATAAGCTGGGCAATCATAACAGCTATTATTTTATTAAAACCATTCTATACTTAAAGAACTTTGGCTAACAATTAAACAACCCTGAAATTTACTCTGAAAAAGTATATTAACCATGGCACCGAATAGACCTACAAATGACAATTCATTATGTCCTCAGTGCTGACTCTTAACAGAAGAACGGTATTTGTTCCTTGAGAGCTATTGGTCTGGTACTCAAGCAGCTTGGTCTCATGGAGACTTACAAGTGTGTCAGACAGGAGGGGGCAAAAAAAAAACAGTGCCTTGGAAACTGTAGTAGAGCACCTAATGAATGCATTCCCCGTAATAACTGCCTTTTAACAGAGACTGAGACAAGTAAGGGAAGCACACAGGTACCAGCATTTGTTGCCACATTCTTTCATACCTCTCTTCTTCGTTCTCTAGCAATTTCCGGTATGCACTGATTTCCATATCAAGTGCCAGCTTAACATCCAGAAGTTGTTCGTAGTCATTCAGCCGCTCCTGCATCTGACTTCTTTTGTCTGCCATTTCCTTCTCTTTCTCTGACAGTATTTTGCGACAGTTTTCCCGTTCCTTGGCCAAGTTGTTCTCAAGCTCTTGCACTCTATCTTGCCATGCTCTATTCTAGAAAGCATTGAAAACATCAGTGGTGCAAAGGAAAGCTCACCCAAACCTCCACGCACTCTGCTGTTCAGGTGACGTGGAATTCAAAACAAAAGGTTAAGCACCCTCCCCGCTTTCAAACTTGAGCATATTCAACTTCCGTTCTCCACCCCACCTACTACAAACATAACACCTTAAGTTCCAATGAAACTTATAACATACCGTGAAAGACAACTACCTGCTCCATTTTTCTGAGATCTGAAGATATGTTCCTATACCTGAATTTACTCCCTTGAGAAAAATTGAGYTGGAGTCAAATGGCTTAAGACGTGCTGGACAGGACACGACATAGAATCGAAGTGCAGCTCAGTGTACTTCAGATCCTGCAGTGAGTAATTGCTCTTTAGCTTTCAGATGTCTACTTCCTGCTTCAGTTTACTGCTGCCAATTCTGAATTCTGGGAGGAAGCTCCTCTAAAGGAGTAGGGGTTGTTGTCAGTGAAAGCCTGTCTGCCTGCCATCAGCAGCCTTCAAGGCTTGCTGAAAGTACAGCGGTAAGTGTTCCAAGAAAGCTAATTTGTCACATACTTTAAAAGTCACATCAAGCCAGAAGAACTTAATATTTTACCTACAGAACGGAACGCTTATCAAAGAAAGGCCAAATGATGACAGCTTTAAGGTTTACTTTCCCTGAGCATACTTCCTTCTGCTTGATAGTCTCTTGAGATTTTCTTTAATTAAAGGACAGACACAGGAACCAATGCCCCACAATCACCCTGTCTGGTTAAGTCACCAAGTTTGCTATGCAGGCACTCCACTTAGGAAGTCATCGCAGTCCAGAGACAATGCAAACAGGCAGTCTAAAAGGCTGATGGCAGACCACCAGTGTAACTGGTTGTCCATGTTAAGAATCAGATAAGGAATTTAATAAAAGGAGTTGAGTGTCACATGGAAGGTCCCAGTGGAAGCTACTACAGAGCTCAGTGTTGGTAACGCAAACCAGACCAGCAGTGGTAAGAGAGTTGTCTTCTTCCAAGAAAACAAAGCTAAAGTTAGTGCTAGCAAATGGAAAAACAACACTCTACTGGTTCACATCACTAACATTACCAAAAAAAAACCCCCACAGCAGCAAAATGGTTTTCTTGGAGGACAACTGCAGCCAAACTGGCAGAAGTTGATTTTGATACCCTGAAGTTAACAACCAACACCTCTGCAAATTCAGAAGCAAGTTCTCTGAACCTAGCTGTCACTCCCAAGTAAGCAACAGAACACAGGTAATTAACTGAAGTAAGAAGGAAAAACCTCAGAAACACCTGTTGACTGAACCACCAAAAGAAAGATGATGGCAATCTAAAGGCAGGAATAAGATTTAAGTAGACAAAACTCTCACTCCAATTCTTGTGTAGCCCCATGCACATTCATTACATGACTTGATCTTTTCCAGAGACTAACTTGCCTATATAACAGGAAAACTGGGAAGATTCATACTAGTATCTGCCAAGTTAGTTGGAAAATTACAAAATAACGTCCCCTGCATTTATATTCTTCACTTGAAATACACAGAATTTTGAAGTCCTACAAGAGTCTACTGTACAGGAGGAATACAATTCAAAATGTATTGCAGAAAGGATCAAAGCCAAATACTACTACTGTTTTATATTTTTTAAAAAAATAAATGTTTTGTTGCATTTTCAACTGATTAGTAAGTTACAAAAGCCCACTTCAGAACCAACTCCTAAACTTTCTCATTTTCACTGCAGTGCACATGATGTTACTCCCATCAAATAAGCTAGTACTGGACATACAGCTTGTCGCAGGTTGTGTCATACTTCTTCGCGTGTGATCTACGTGCTCTGTGATCTGACCAAGCATAATTAGTTTCTGCTCAAGACCCTCCTTTACAAATGCTCCAGTATAGTAATTTGATGTATTTTCTCAGTCTCATATTTCACGCTAATCCTGGTAAAATAATTTGTTTTTTTAAGAGTTCTAGATGCAAACTGTATCTAGGATGAAAAGAGACAGACAGAGACTGCATAGTCCAGCTCTGGCTTTGAATGTTGCTTTGTGGAATCCTATGCTAGGCTGTCCATTTACTACAGAACAGAACTGATCTACCTTTATGACCAAGTGACCCGCCCAGTGGATGAGGGGAAGGCTGTGGATGTGGTCTACCTGGACTTTAGTAAAGCCTTTGACACCGTCTCCCACAGCACCCTCCTAGAGAAGCTGGCAGCTCATGGCTTGGACGGGTGTACTCTTCGCTGGGTAAAAAACTGGCTGGATGGCCGAGCCCAGAGAGTTGTGGTGAACAGAGTTAAATCCAGTTGGTGGCCGGTCACAAGCGGTGTTCCCCAGGGCTCAGTTTTGGGGCCSGTCTTGTTTAACGTCTTTATCAATGATCTGGACAAGGGGATTGAGTGCACCCTCAGCAAGTCTGCAGATGACACCAAGTTGGGCGGCTTGGGTAGGAAGGCTCTGCAGAGGGATCTGGACAGGCTGGATYGATGGGCCGAAGCCGACGTATGAGGTTCAACAAGGCCAAGTGCCGGGTCCTGCACTTGGGTCACAACAACCCCAGGCAACGCTACAGGCTTGGGGAAGAGTGGCTGGAAAGCTGCCCGGCGGAAAAGGACCTGGGGGTGTTGGTCGACAGCCGGCTGAACATGAGCCGGCAGTGTGCCCAGGTGGCCAAGAAGGCCAACACCATCCTGGCCTGTATCAGGAATAGTGTTGCCAACAGGCGTAGGGAGGTGATCGTGCCCCTGTACTCGGCACTGGTGAGGCCGCCCCTCGAATACTGTGTTCAGTTTTGGGCCCCTCACTACAAGAAGGACATTGAGGTGCTGGAGCGTGTCCAGAGAAGGGCAATGAAGCTGGTGAAGGGTCTGGAGCACAGGTCTTATGAGGAGCCCCTGAGGGAACTGGGGTTGTTTAGCCTGGAGAAGAGGAGGCTGAGGGGAGACCTTATTGCTCTCTTACAACTACCTGAAAGGAGGTTGTAGCGAGGTGGGTGTTGGTCTCTTCTCCCATGTAACTAGCGATAGGACAAGAGGAAACGGCCTCAAGTTGCGCCAGGGGAGATTTAGGCTGGACATCAGGAAAAATTTCTTCACCAAAAGGCTTGTCAAGCATTGGAACAGGCTGCCTAGGGAAGTGGTGGAGTCACCATCACTGGAGGCGTTCAAAAAATGTGTAGAYGTGGCGCTTCGGGACATGGTTTAGTGGGCATGGTCGTGTTGGGTTGACGGTTGGACTTAATGATATTAGAGGTCTTTTCCAACCTTAATGATTCTATGATTCTATAAATTGCTTGGAATATCAAGAACTTTTAATATAGAGCTCTTGTTTAAAATTGTCCTATCTATCTGCAAAAATTTCTGCAAAAGCCAGTTAACAGTACCACCTTTCAAATACTCACTCTGTAGCAGGATACTGCACAAAATTCAACTTTGTCAAAAGGAGACATTAGAAATTTGAAAAAGCACAGAACAGTAAAAACAGAAGACAAATTCAAGTCATGATGCTGAACATACTTACAAGTTAAGGGAAACAAAGTCCTTAAAATCAACAACTGTAATTAGCAAGACTGAAGAGTCACAAACAGCTTGTTACCTCTTTCTGAAGGCTGGTGATATGGGAAGAGAGATTATCAATTCGTATGCGACTTTCATTCAGTTCTTCTCTTATTGTGTTGGCTGCAGAATTGCTCATCTCAGAGGAGAGTCTAGCATTCTCAAGCTGCAGTAGATCGTTAAGATATCAGTTTCAAAGCAACTTTTATTAAAAGAAAAATGAGTCACAAAACCCACACACAACACTAAGCCGCAAAGTTCCTCTCTGCAGCTCTGACACTATGAAACATCTCTTTCTTAGGGGTTAAGTATGGTGGCTCAATTACCATGCTGGATTGCTCTACCTGAAACCACAATCCTCTAAATATTTATTCTAGGATTAAAAACTTAAGTTTTCCTCTAGACATTACTGAAGTTGGACTGCTAAATTCAGTTTTCATGCTGGCCAATGTTCAGCTTTATATATTTAATTACTGTAGCACTGGTTTTGAGTATGGTTAAATAGAAGAAGCTAAACTGAAATTCCCAGTTCTCTAAAAAACAAGCAAACTTATGTTAATTTTCAGCCAGTGTGAGCAAATCGGTAACGTGTCTTCAGATTACAGTACCAGTGCCATGAGTTACTACTGCTTCATTCTATCACAATGTAGAGATCAAAAAATTTTATTTTTTTCATCATTCCTGAACGCTACCACATCCACTTGAGCAGCACCACAGACTTATAATTGAACTTGTAGTTGCAGATGAAATGAAATCTAAAAAACCTTTTTAAAATAAAAGTCCAAAAATACAGAAACAGTATACCTGAAGAGAGGGAACAAGAAAGCCTCAATTATGAAAGCACTTCTAGACTAAAAAATATAAAAAAATTTTTGGCTAGATTTTATTTTAAATAGGTTTTTCCAAGTCAGATTGAAGCCCCAAAGATAAGCAACTGCACACAGTTAGGACTGTAAAGACTGAAAACTATGCCAATAAATTCAGTTTGTATCAACTTCTCTGCTGTAACATCCCACCTTGTTTTTAAAAGTACTAACTGCAACAAGTATAGCCACAGAAACCAGGCTCAGTTGAGACGTCAGGATCCCTCCTGACAGAGATGCTGAATGATAGTATAGGAAGGAAATTATGAAGTATAACTGATTTCAGCTTGAGTGTGCTTCCTCTCTAGAAGAGTGACAAGCAGAAATCACTGGGTGTGGTAAAACTTCTACATGTTTTGTACAGGGTCAGAGGATTCAAGATGCTGTCTTCTACGCAAGCCCTATTATGAAATGATTTTTATACAAAATATGGGACACCTTATTGATCATCAAGACTATGTTACAGGTGACAGCTAAAAACACATGAACTTTCCTTGAATTCATAGTAATCCCAGTACTAATCACGTCTTCCTCCGCAGTTCACCTTCACGTGCTGCTTCCTACTCTTATATTATTGTACTCCCTGAGGATTAAACCTGCTCCCAAAAGAGACCTGAAAATGCAAATTCACATTCAAAAGCATGGTATTTTAAACCAAGCTCCATAATAAAATCCTCTGAAATGCAAGTAATCAGGTTATCTTTACATTAAATAAAACAAAAATGAAGTACAACAGACAACTGTATGAAAAGTTCTTCTCACTTTGGTGTTGTAAGTCTGTTGAAGCTCTTCTTTGTACAGCTTCACTTGAGCATCATGCTGCTCTCTTATTTCACAAAGTTTATGTTCATATTCAGTTTGACGCCCAGAATCAACCTCAACTAAGCGAACTTCACGTTTCCTTCTTGCTTCATTGATTTCCTAAGAAAAACAGAAAAATAAAATAACATTCAGTAAATGAGGCAGACCAAGTTTTAGAAGACTATTCGCTGAGCCGATAGCGATGCAGATTTTAGCTAGCCTTGTGGATCAGCATTAGATTAGTTTGACATTGAAACTTTCAGTGGAAACACAGGGCCATTTCCCCAGTCTGATATGCACAGTACCTTATTTTGCAATAGCCAGTCATTGAAATAAGAGCTAGGATACCATCAGCATGTGAAGTCACCTTTCCTTCTGATAGTTGTCTGCATTTCCAACAAATACACAACAATATGATTAGATTTTAGAAATACATCCTCCCCTTTCTTCAGGTATCTTCTAGGCTTGCACAAAATGAAATTTTATTTGTATGCTTGCCATGGTCTCTGGAAAAAAGGATTCCAACAACACAAAGCTGAAAATACAATTAGTAAGGAAATGTGCACTCAGAACAAAACAGAGTGTGGTTAGGTTTGTTACTGCTCTCAGGTTCCTCCTGGAAAGCCTACAAATGAAAGGGAGAGTGGCAAGAAAAAGCTCTAAAAGACAAATATTCCTCAACTTCCGTTTCCATTACTCAAAAGCACCCTATTAGAAAGTTCTGAAATTAAAAGCCAGTATAAGTCCGTAGCATCCGTTTGAGTGTCCCTCTCCACTTTACTTCTCATAAAGGGATTATGTGAGAAATTAACCTACTTTCATTACTGTGAAAAGACATGTACATTGCAATACCATGGGCAGAATTTAACATGAAACAACATGCTACATGCAGCTATTTTATCACAAAAGCTCTGAGTTAACATCATTTTTCCTAGAAAAAAAAAAGTTGGAAATCTTCCAGCTGGAACAGAGGTAAACCCTGCTCTGAGTGGGAGTTCAGACCAGATGACTTCCTGAGGTCCCTCCCAACCTAAATTATTTTAGTATTCTAGAATGACCCGCCCCCCACCCCCCCCCAGATGTCTTCTTCCCTTTAAGACTAAAGCATTTACCTCCTCATACATATTTTTACGGAATTCCAAGTCCTCAATGAGACTCTGACAACGGTTTTCAAGATCCACCTTCAGTAAGGTTTCATTTGCAAGCTGTTCCTTGGCAGCAGCTAAAGAAGTTTTAAGCTTTAAAAAAAGAAATAAAAGAATCAACACAACAATGATTATGTAGCAGAACTCACATAACACAATGACCTCAGCTACCTAGCAGTGCACCTAACTACATGTTATGGTTGAACTTAACAGTCAAATCCAATATTTACACCACTAATGTCTTTTTCCATCCCTTTTGCAATCGCTTGCACAAGTGAGTTCTAGATATTTCACACTGGTCACTAGCATTAAAATGCTAACTTATCCATTTTCCTTACAAAACTTCAGGTTTTCTACATGGCAAATACCAGCTTCCTGGTCTACTCAAGTCATCCTCTTGAGGTGGTGTGGCTCAAGATCACAAATCATGTGTTTCAAAGGGTTAACAAAACTAGCACAAGACTTCTTTTTTCCCCTCTTTKTTCTATCAGATGCCCAGAAGATGGAGAACCACAGACAGAACCAAAAGGAGGGCAGAGAGAATCACAAACTGTTTCTTGTCCATTACTGGTTATCTGTATTTGTGAAGTCAGCCTCTTCCCCCAAAGCAGTTCTATTTGTCAAGTGTAGTTTGACTCTTGACCTGCTTTCTTTAACAGAAGTACCATCCCTTGCAATTTCAGAGTCTGCAATTTTAAAAGCACTCTACTCCACCATTCATGTTTTTAGTAAACTGAACAGTACTGGACACAGACACCTACTCAATACTGCTTCCAATGTTGACAGTGAACCACAGCTTGTTCTAGTTGACTAGATGACAGGTTTGCATTCATTTTTTGGCTACAAAGTTGCATTTTACCAGAATGACAGCTCTTACTATGTGTGTATTATATCTATATATAAAAAATAATATATATATTATATGTAAAACCACTGTCATTGGCTGACAGAAGCTTGATGGTTAAATATTTCTTCTTCTCACCTGTATAATTTGGTCTTTTAAATTCCCATTTTCTCCTTCCAGTCTTTTCTTAATAACAACGGCTGTGGCCAGTGCAACTTCTTTAGAATTGAGGGCTGCTTCAAACTTTTGAAGTTTGACTTGGGCTCCATTAAGATCAGATTCCTTTCTTGCGTAGCTGGAATAAATCAGAGAAAGTGGTAGGAAAGTCTAGAAATGCCCCCAAAGTAAACTGCTGACTAATAAAACAAGGTGCAATCTGAATCTTACACTTGAGAGACACCCAACAAAACCATTTTGTCTTGGCTTAATTTACTCTAATTTAAATCAACTCCTTAGTTCTGCTTTCTCATCTGATATAACAATAGCTTAATATTTTGCTTGGGGTGTAGACATCTACATGTAGGGGAAACTCAGTGTCAAACAAGTCTGAGAGGCACACACGGAAAGGCAAAACTGTGTGTTTATTAAAGGCACCTCGTCTTCTCTTTAGCTAGCCACTGTAAAAATGTTCTGCCTTCACCAGAATCTTAACAGGAAGAGGTAACTTCTCCCATCAAAAGGCTCTTTCCATAGGGTGGAAACAAGTAAATTGTCTTCATTGCCTTTTATCCACRGAGGAACTTGTGCAGATCCACTGTCTGGGCTGCAAATACCCCATTTCCAATTAACAGACCAACTTCTCAGTGAAAGTTGATGTTGACTATCTATAAGCCAGTCCTCCATAAGCAGAAGCCGTAGCACAGTGAACGGCTTTGCAGCACCCTTCTAATCATACATAATGGCAAAGTTCCACACATCTGAAGAAAGATACCCAAGTCCTGTCTACACAATAGTCTGGTGCCATCACTGAAACTGCACTGGTGCAGAGGTACGGGTGTCTTTTTCTTTAGGAAAGCAAACACACAAGCTTTTCAAATTACCACTCAAGTGAGTGTCTGTGCAAGTGGTCAAAGCGTTTCTAGGGGTTTATTCCCTAAAACGGCATATGCAAACAAAGAAGTCAAATGAGAAAAGTAAAGCAATGCCACATAAACACAACCGCACACCCTTCAGCCCAAATTAATTATTCACAAATAATGCTGCAACAGGCTAATATCAAAAATAGGGGAAAGGAAAACCATAGTTAGGAATCAAAATGACTGTTGACCTTTAGATGGCACAAGCATCTTTGTTTAAATGTGTGACACATGTTCTTCCACCTTGAAATTGATTCTTCTTCTCGCTGGGATACCCATATTTCTCTAGTAAGGGCAGTAGCACATAGAAGTTCTCGATGTCTATAGTCAAACTATGAATATTTTAGAGGAGTGGACAGATTCAGGCTCAATAAGACAACAGCTAGCACATTCTTCAGTTTTCACACTTCTCTTTGCAGAAGTGAAAAAAATCACAATTCACAACACTAAACTGAGGAGACTGAAAATTGGATAAAGATTCCTAAGAACAAGATTCAAAAGTGTTAAAGAATTAATACATTCACTACTTTTTTAATCACTGTACTGCTTATAAGAAACAATAGCAATGCTTCTCAGCAAAATGAGGCTAATGTAAAAATCAACACACCATTTTAAAAGGAGAGACTTTTAAATTTAAAATGTGCTTTTCCAAGATTACATGCAAGCATATGCAGTTAATGTCGTGCTCCAGAGAGATGTGTGCATAAAGGCTTGCAAAAATCATCGGCAGAAATAAAATTAATGTTCGGCTGTTTCAGCAGTATTGCCACAAGATGGCAGCTGCAGGTAACAGACATCGCTCCAGCTCGTCCCGCTCCTCTCCAGGAACACCCCACGCACCCAAGTGGTAGGCTGCAAGAGCCTGCGACACGCACGGGCTCTTCTATACTCAACTATTTTTTTCATTTCTGCTGTTCAACGCTACCCAGTCCCTCCATGGCATTGTACACGCCACCTCTTATGCCCAACAGTTCAGAGCAGTTTGCTCCACAGCTCAGACAAAAGCACAGAATTTTGGCCACGTGGACTCCTACTTCAGTTCTTGGCATTCTTCACTGGAGGCCTCTGTCCTGTCCCTCCCCTCCCACCCAGGCCTGTAGGAACTTCAGCACGCAAGGAAGCTGTACGGCAGAGGAGGGAAAAGAGAGAAGGAAAGGTGTCTCGCTATGGCACATCTGTAATAAAAATCTCTCCACATCAGGCCTTTGTTGTTCCATCGCTGCTGGAGGAAACTTTATTCAAAGCAGGGAGAAACTGTTTCATGCAGGCTCTCTCACAAGACTTCATGCTGAAACCAAGCCTATTAAGTTGGATCCTGAAACTAAAAGTCGCACGTACACAGAGCCATAGCGCGCCTCCCCCCTCTCCGCCCGAATTATCCTGGGCTCCGAAACAGGAAAACTCCCCACATAACCTTAAAGTTACTTTGGCTTTTTAATTTTTTAATGTAAATGCCTCTACTAATTACAAACTGGTAGGCAGCCGAGAAGAGAGCTCTTGAAGTTGGGGCAGCAGAGAAAAAGATGTGTAATATGGACTAGCAACAACAATATGATTAAAACCCAATACGCTACCTGTACCACTAAATTAGGAATTATCAGTTACATCAGCCCAAAGTACTTTCCTTGCTTGTTTACAACAAGATTGGCTGTGAAGCCATCCTATAATTTAATGCAACTGAAGTCACAGAAGGGAGAAAAAAAGAATTAAAATTAAGCACTATTAGTTGTTAGTGTTATGACTTGTCTGACTATGAGACAGCTCATCTGAACACATTCTCAGAAAGAAAAACAGAAACTGGAGCGCAACACTTTAAACACTGAAAGCCACATGAAATCTCAGCAACTCAGCAGTGTCATCCCAGCCCTAAAGGAATATGGGAAAGAAATGAAACAAGATCAAAAAAGCCTCTCTGAATTATAAAAACAAACACCAAATGTATACAACATATACTTCACCCTTACACCTTAGTGATTTTTACCAGGAAGAACTTCAGCCTCTTGACAACAGCTAGCTTTTTCCTCGACAGAAAGCCCAAGCTACATCTCAAAACAACAAATAAAACTCAAATACCTTCCTGTTGTAGTGTTAGGAAATTAGAACTGTACTCCTTTGTCCTGGTTTCGGCAGGGATAGAGTTAATTTTCTTCCTAGTAGCTGGCATAGTGCTGTGTTTTGGATTTAGTATGTTGATAACACACTGGTGTTATCAATGCACACTCAGTGGTTCCTGAGCAGTGCTTACACTAGTCAAAGGCTTTTCAGCTTCCTGTGCTCTGCCAGGTGCACAAGAAGCTGGGAGGGAACATAGGCAGGACAGCTGACCCAACTGGCCAATGGGGTATTCCATACCATATGATGTCATGCTCAGTATATAAGCTGGGGGAGCTGGCTGGGGAGCAGCGACCGCTGCTCAGGAACTGGCTGGGCATCGGTTGGCGAGTGGTGAGCAACTGCACTGGGCACCACTCATTTTGTATATTCTTTCATCATCATCACTATTCTTATTATTTTCCCTTCCTTTCCTGTTCTATTAAACTGTCTTTATCTCAATCCACGAATTTTACTTTTTTTTTTATTCTTTCCCCCATCCCACTGAGCGGGGGGAGTGAGCGAGCGAGAGGCTGTGTGGTGTTTGGCTGCCTGGGTTAAACCACGACAGTCCTTCCCTCTCAGGGTCCCCCACCCCATCGTGGGGTACCCCCCATGCCCCACCTACTTGGGGAGGGAAAGGTGAAGGAAGGTGTCTCCCCTGTAGATTGGCTCTCTGAAGGGAAGAGGTAAAAAGTGTAATTACTAACAGTTTCCGAGAGATAGCAATTAGTTTGGCTCATGGAAGGAAAACAAAAGTAAAGAAATAATTACTGACTTGCATCTTGTTTTTCCAGCTTGTTTTTCTCTCTTTTGACTTCAAAGTGTGTGGATCTTCTTACCCATGGAATTGTAATTTACTTTAAAATAGTGTAGAACTAGGATCTGCCCAAAAAAGAGCCAGTTCCCATTCATTTTTGCTGTACTTCAGGGAAAACTTGCACTTCAGAAATTTAACCCACAACATTTAACTCGCATAGAGACTACAGAGTGTAAAGAAGTCAGTCTCACTCCTACCTAGCATTACCAGCACAGGTCTCACTAATGGAGTTGCAGCCACATATACTTTAGAAACAGCTCCGCACACACCACAACAAAACAGGGCAATCCGTTTTCCTCAGTACACTCCAACCACTCCAGCAACCTGACAGCAATAAGCGTTCCAGAGTGCCACTCTCAGGAGTACTCTCAGTGCCACCCCGATAGCTGCAGTACATCTGCCCAGCTCACCATTAAACAAGATAATGTCTCATACCAGATGCAGTCCAGCTGAGGCACAGCTTGCTAAGCAGGTAAATTTGCTCAGCATTCCCAAAACTTAATAACCTGTAAAGCAGAGTAAATCAACTCAGACACAACTACAAGGTACTGTGGTTAAGGTGTGTCTGGTTACCTGCACTAGCTCATTTAAAGCTAATTCAAAGCTCTCAAATAGAGATACCAAGGGGCAATCTCACCTGCTTTGGTGAGATTACCTGGACCACTTGGTTTGGAGTTCAGTACAGTGGCCAAGTCACTCCTCCACATACACTCCTCTGAGAAGCTGACAGAAGACTGTATCTTCCTCCAAAAAGTCACTAAGAGATGAAAATTCCTGGTTTGACTTTCAAGTCAAGTCATTTTGGTGCCTATCTACAGCTACACCTTGCTTTCCCTGTCACCGTCAATAATCTCTCTGATGTAAGACCTTCATGCGGCACCAAGAAGTACCACAACAACAACTAGACTCACTAATTAGAAGTTCATGGTTTGTTTTTTAAATAACGAGTTAAGAGCCAAAAAGATATTGGAGCTGTCTGCAGACACATGAAACCATCAATATGCCGGTTCACACATGAAATATCTTTTTCATTATGAAAAATCAGGGCTGAGAGTGTATTTAACTGAAAATCAAAATTAACAGGTTATACAATGGTAGAGCAAGATTAACCATTGTTCTGCCTTTTTTTTCCCAACATCAATTCACTGACAAACTTTGTGATCCCAAGACTAAAGTCAGAATGGTAAGTGGGCCTAACTAGTGAAAAAAAGCCCAAACAGAAGATTCTCTTTTGCCAATGGAAAACTACAGCAGTCACAGAAATCAAATTTAAGGTAAACACAAACAAGGAAGTGAATAAACAAGCAACTGAATCAAATCAAATATGTAAGAAGCAAAATCTAGTGGTGTAAATCAATTCATTGCAAGAGTGGACGTCTTGGCACTGTGCCATAAAGCTTGCAATCTTGAGGTTATCTGGTCGCGGAACCTACCTTTTGTCACATCTCTGAATATCCAGCAAAACGAACAGAAACCATAATTATTTTTTAAGTAAACCCTACTTGTTATCTACTCATGTATCTTCGTATTATGAACTTAACATCTTTCAGAAAGGACATTTAGAAAGCCTAGACCCGCGACAGCCACTGTACAAACTGTCATCACTCCGCATTTTTCATCCTGAAGGAGCTTAAGCCTTACTGACAGTCACCCGTCTGTACCGGGCGCGGGGGGGTGGTGAAGGCCCATCCTGACTCAAACCCCGGAGCCCTCCAATCTCAATTATGTGATGGTGAACTTGGGCCAAGTTTCGAGGGTGCCGCCAATACCGCTTCAGCCAGAGGGCTTGCTCTGCGGGGCGGTGGGCACACGGCGGCGGCTCTCTGTCGCTGGCGCCGCGGGGGCCCGGCTCGCCGCGGGGGCTCTCTGTCGGTCGGGCGGGGGGCGCCGCGGGGGCCCGGCTCGCCGCGGGGGCTCTCTGTCGGCCGGGCTCGCCGCGGGGGCCCGGCTCGCCGCCGGGGCCGGGCCCGGGGCCGGGCCGGGGCGGAGCGGAGTGGCGTAGCGCTGCCTCTCGCTCATTCATTCATTCAGAGCCGAAGCGGCCGCTGCCGGGCAGGAACGGCCGCCACGTCGGGCACCGCTCAGCNAGAATGGTAAGTGGGCCTAACTAGTGAAAAAAAGCCCAAACAGAAGATTCTCTTTTGCCAATGGAAAACTACAGCAGTCACAGAAATCAAATTTAGGGTAAACACAAACGAGGAAGCAAACAAACAAACAACTAAATCAAGTCAAATATGTAAGAAGCAAAATCTAGTGGCACAAATCAATTCATTGCAAGAGTGGAGGTCTTGGCGCTGTGCCATAAAGCTTGCAATCTTGAGGGTATCTGGAATCTACCTTTTGTAACATCTGAATATCCAGCAAAACGAACGGAAGTCATAGTTATTTTTTGTTTTAAGTAAACCCTACTCGTTATCTAGTCCTGTATTTTCGTATTATGAAGTTAACATCTTTCGGAAAGGACATGTAGAAAGCCTAGACCTGCAACAGCCACTATACAGTCATCGCTCCGCATTTTTCATCCTGAAGCAGCTTAAGCCTTACGGACAGAGTCATCCGTCTGTACGGGGCGAGGGGTGTGGTGAAGGCCCATCCCGACTCAAACCCCGGAGTCCCCCAGTCTCAATTATGTGAGGGTGATCTTGGGCCAAGTTTCGAGGGTGCCGCCTACACCGCTTCAGCCGGAGGGCTTGCTCTCCGGGGCGGCGGGCACACGGCGGCGGCTCTCTGGCAGCCGGGCGCCAGCCACGGCCTGCCCCACCGGCGCAGCTGAGGGCCGGCAGGCGCGCGGCGCTCCGGCGGCCGGGGCCGGGCTCGCCGCGGGGGCCGGGCCGCCGCTTCCCGCCGGGGCGGAGCGGAGCGGCGCGGCGCTGCCTCTCGCTCATTCATTCAGAGAACGGGAACGGCCGCCGCGGCGGGCCCCGCTCAGCCCGGCCGCCGGCCCACACACACACACCCACCTCCCCGCTCACCGGCCCAGCAGCTGCTGGTGCTCGGCGCGGATCTTGCTTAGTTCGATCTGCAGCTTGGCCTGCTCCCGCGCCRCGTCCTTCAGCGCCTGGCGGGCGTCGCCCAGCTCGGCCTCGTCGATGGCCTTCAGGCCGGTGACCCGGCGGCCGCGCGCCTCCTCCCGCTCGGTGACCTGCGGGGCGCTGTTCTCCGTCTCCAGGCTCCGCACCTTGCAGATGTACACGGCCAGGCGGTCGTTCAGCTCCCGCAGCTCCTCCTTCTCCCGCAGCCGAGAGATGCGCGTGGGGCTCAGCGCCGTGGCGCCCGCAGAGCCCCGCCGCCGTGGCCCCATCGGCGTGTCGGCTGGCGTGTCGTCCGGCATCGCGGAGCGGCTGGCGGGATGCGCACACCCTACGGGGGGGAAGCGGAGCGGGAAGCAGGGAGACCGGAGGGGAAGCGCCGCGGCAGTAGGAGGAGGACCAAGCCGACACCGGCGGGGCGAGGGACCAGCTGCGGGCGAGCGGGGGGCAGCAAGCCGTCCGCCACCGCCTCCCGAGCCACCCCAACGCCACCGCACCGGCGGGCTCCGCGCCGCGACCCAATAGGGCCGCCGCCCGCCCAGCTCCGCCAGCGCGAGCCCCAAGCCGTCCGCCGCAGACCCCCACGTGACCGGCCGCCGACCAATCGCGATCCGAGGAGGGCCGGGCGCCGCGCTCCGCTACCGGCGGGAGACTAAATTCAAAACTCTCCACTGCACGCAACTGTCAGCCGGCGCGCCAGGGAGGCAGGCCGCGCCCCGCCCCGCCCTGCCCCGCCCCTCCCCGCCCCACCGCCCGCAGCCCGGGCGCCCCGGCCCCGTCCTTTGTTGCCGCCTCCGGCGCCGGACAAAGGGAGCCAGGCTCCGGCTCGGGGCGGGCGCCCTCAGCGCCCCCCCTCCGCGCCCGGTGGGTCCCCGCAGGGTGGGGGAGTGACAGCCGTCCCTCTGCCGCCTCGGGCGTCCCTACACCGCCCCTCCAGTACGAGTCGGGTTCGCCAAGGCCGCCGGCCTGGGCCTCCTCATCCCCCGGGGCCTGCGC
Source organism: Oceanodroma leucorhoa (assembly GCA_030449065.1). Taxonomy (NCBI): domain Eukaryota; kingdom Metazoa; phylum Chordata; class Aves; order Procellariiformes; genus Oceanodroma; species Oceanodroma leucorhoa. The sequence goes on along the minus strand of JASVER010000311.1, from coordinate 42,524 downwards.
CCCTCGCCCCGCCGACCTCCCCGACGGACTGCCAGCGGCTGCTCGGCTGCATTTGGCAATGCAGCTATTGCCTAAGAGAAAATAAGTGATTTTGCTGCGCCAGACGTTTCTTCTCCCAAATTTACTCTTCCCTCGTCTGGCAGCTGCACACTGTTAGTGTGAAAACGATACTTGACTCCGGATCCTGCGAGTGCCTGAGCACTCGGATTTAAATTACCTCAGATGAGTACTCTCATTTCAGTATTCCAAATACAATTATTCAGATTCAGCTCAACCCAGGTTTCAGTGTTAGCATTTGAATATTCATTATCTGATGTTAATCTGGCTCCTGAAGGTTTATTTCGAGTGAGATGTCACGTCTTAATTACAAGCTGAACGTGAATTCTTCAGGAAAAGCATGAATCCCTCAGTGCTGCAAGTGCTTTAAAAAGTCACATTCATCCGTGTGGAACTGAACCTGCTGAAGGTCAGGTTTATGGCTTTTAAATCAGCAGTATCCCTTCACAAGCAATTAAGTAGGCTGCATCTTCTGGAGGTTGGTTTACATTAGGACCACAGGGCACTGTCAGCTGCGTGTTAGAAAGTAGAAACTGGGAAGAGGAACACAGTGAACAGTTCAAAGTCTCGATTGTAAAACCAACTGTCCTTCTCACAGAAATTCCTGCAGAGAGAGCTTGTCAGCAGGAAAACACTAAGATTTCCCCTACTTAGATTTCCTCGAAGTCTTTTGGTAATGTTCCTTCTAGAAGGAGCTATGATGAGATTCCAGAAACTCGGTAGTTTTCCACCAGACATGAGATCGCCCCTACGGAAGCTGGGTGCACCTCCTCAGTTCCTGGACATTCATTTTCAGTTCAGTTAGCGTAGCAAAATAATTTTTGCAAATTTCCACTGTTAAGTGACAAAGAAAAAAAAGAAGTATTCCAGTCACAGGGATGTATATAACCAAAGGTAATTTAGCCATACCAGGGAGCTCCTACTTTTTCCCACATGGTGCCTTTGTTGACACAAACCATTATCTGTTTCTCCTTTTTCCTTCTCTGCCTGTTATTACAATTTGTTCTTTTCCAGCACTTTGGAAAAATAGCCAAGCTGGCTAAAAAGAGTATAGCAGCTGGGGGGGGGAGGGGGAGGAGAGAACCTCTATAGCACCTGCTGCAACATAAAATGTGAACAAAGTAGGATTATAGCCCAAGGTAATTTTACACTGCAGCTGGCACTAAAGTGAAAGGGTCTGTGTTCACAGGCAGCACAAGAGACAAAGTTTGGGAGATTTTATTGTTGTACAAACTGAGCCCTCTGCAGGTGTTTAGTGCTGACTTTGATTCTGTCTATTTCCAGGATTTAATTTAGTGCTGGGTTTTAAATCACTGAGTTTTCATTTCATTATAAGAATTGATATTATTGTTCCCTCCCTGCCCCCCCCAGTATTTGTTTTGCAGTTAGTGTGCCTGAAGCAAAGCATTTTTTTTTCCCCTGAAAGAGTTATGGGTGGGATGAGTTTCGTTTCACTTCCCAAATTAAAAGGATGTATTTAAAATCCAAACTATTTGTGAGGAGGCCTTCCTTTCTCCTCAGAAGCCTCAAGCTTTGACTTTTCGTTGTTGAAACTATTGCATTTTAGCTTCCCAGCCTACCACATGAGATGAAATTAGAAAGGGTTAGCTTCCCAGCCTACCACATGAGATGAAATTCGGGTTGGCTAATACTGTAAAAATTAAATAGAAGCAAAAACTGTAGTAGTAGGGCCTTGCCAGATCAGTTTGCTTGTTATAATTACCCAGTGAAAACCAGAATGTTTATCTTGCCAGTTCCATTCTTACTTTCCACTAGGCTGTGCTTTTAGGTTGTTGCTTCCAACTATTTAAAAAATAAATATTGATGTAGCATTTCCTATATACATAAAAAAAAAAAMCAACAGATAAAAGTTGAATCTATTAAAAACTCATTATTAAAAAATATAATCTTTTGTGTGGTTTCAACAGCAACATTAGCTTTCATATTGAAGCAAGTTAATCTTCAGTAATCATGCCATCAGCTTTCTCTTCCATTCGCTTACATCTGAGATTTCTTGCTGCTACTTGTGTGATTGAATTCGTCTTGCTCTACCAGGCTGAAAAAGAAACTGAGAATCGGCCTTCAAAGTGTGCCTCGGCTGTCAGACACTTTATATGTGAAACTGAGTATCAACATTGTCCCTCTTTGCTCTTGGCAGCCCGGGCCTGATACAGCACGCATACCTGATACACTTTCTTTGTACAGAAAAGCCTCCAAGTGCCGTCGTTAAACCAGCCAGAGGGGTACTGCTCAGGGGCGCAAGGCAGCCCTGAAGGACTGAGCACTGACACTCCCATGCCTCCAGACTGCTTCTCAAGGGAACCAGGAGTGTTTTCTCTACCTCAGAAAACCAAAACAAAACGAAGGAATGTGATGTTTACCCGTGAGGCTCACAACTTGACTCAAAACATTTTCAGCTTATTAACCGTTACTCTGATAACACTTAACGGCTCTTAGAGCTGATCTCTGAAAAGAAGTACTGCAACACAGCTTCAAAATACCACCGCAGCTACAATTTAATACCTGTCGAAGTCGTCATAAATTGCACATATCGGGCATGTGCACATCTTATAGACACAGCAGACTACACTACACTTAGACTTGCCTCCCCTGAACGTGGAAGGTATTTCACCGACTAAGACATTTTTAAAGAAAAGCCTTCCAACATGCACCATTTAACAGCAAAGGTTTTCTTTGTACACTGATTTAAGTAAACAAACTTCTAGAATCTGGAAAAGTTTGTGGGACATCAGCACAGATTCTGTAATTCCTAGTAAATGAGCCATTTTTACTGTTGCCAACTTCGTATTGTTAAAATAGATTTTTTATATATATATAATCTTTTGTATTTATACCATATTCACTTTTAAAGTAGACGAGAATTACAGTGACTACATTCTGCAAATGTGTGAGTACTCTGACGGTTACGTCAGGGATTCAAATATGACTCTTCTAAAGAAGAAATAGACAAATATTTTAACTTTATGTTACCTGATCCGAGTATGTATCAGAAAATACTGTCTGTTTATTTCCACTTGGGGAATGTCTGCTAAAGAAGAGTCAAACAGAGTAAATGCTGCAGTCTGTGCTCTCAAGAAGCAGAACAAAACAACAAAAAATGAATACAAATGTTTTTCTGTAACAGTGAGAGTTACAGAGAAAATAGCTACATTCAATGTTAAACAAGTGAAATTTCACTGAGTATTTTCATAATGTCAGAGCATGAAACAAGCTTGTACGTACCTGACACCATACCAGGGCCTGATCCAAAGTCCAATTAAATTTACACTCCAGTGCTGAGAAAACTCTCCTTCAGGAGATTGCCTTTTTTTTCTGTGTTATCACATATGCATCATAATATATACAAAATATAAATACAACAGTACACAGTTCTGGCAAGTCAACCAAAATGTTAATTTCCTTGCTTATGTAGTGCTGATTAGAGACCACTTCTGGGGACAAAGCTGCTAGGGAACAGAATCCTGTTTTATTTTTCCCTTGAGATGTTGCCGCAGCAGGAGGCATGAGCATGGGGGTGTCTGCAGCTGTCCAGAAAGATAGCAAAATCTGGAGACTCCTCACATGAGCAGATGGGATAACAGTAATACTCCTCCGTGTTTTTTGGCTTTACTAATGCAAAAATGAAGCCAGTTAAGTAGCTGTAAGAGCTGCATGGTTCATGTGTTTTTAATTGACTCTCTGTATAATAATAACTCATGTATGACCACATTACTCTTAATAGATCTCCTCATGCATAACTTGAAGCCTTGCCTAAAAAATATTTTTTAAAAATTAATTTTACACTGTATCTCACCAGGATTCAAACAGAGCCTGCATGCAAGTGAAATGGGGAAAAAAAAAAACCTGCGATTTTTTTAGAATTACTGTTTAAGGTACAACGGAAACTCAATTGCTCATTTCTGAAATTCACATTGAAAATTTTCTTAGAAAACTTCATTTATTCTGTGGGATCTCTTCCTCCAGGAGAAGCCAAAATAGGATGAATAGACATATTTGGGATGTAGCTGCACTGTATGTGTATGCCTAAGACAGGCTGCAGGATCAAAGAGAGCCGGGGGAGAAGAAGGGAACGTAGCCAGGAGCAGCAGCACAACAAAGACGACAGAAGCAAAAAGAACCATCGCAAGAACTGCAGCACTCCTCAGTATTCATTATCGAAACCACCGCTCTTCAGCTTGCCTTCCTTAAGCAGATCCTAATCCATGCAGGGATGCACTTTTAAAGGAATGCACACATGGGGGTGGATGATTGATTTTGACTGAGATAATGTCCAGGGAATAGTCTGCCCCCACTGCTGAGGCACCCACAGGGGTGATGTAGTGATATGACTATTAGTCGTAGTTAAAGTCACTTCTCACAGTGATTGCAAAACCCCAAAGGAGAGAGAAAGAAACAGATGGGAAAGGAGAAGCAGGAACTGATAATTACACGGCTCCACATGAAGACCTGATTAAGCTCACTTTAAAAACGACAGTGCAAAACTAGAAACATTGCATTTCTGCAGAACAGGCTATAAACCAGATTACAAATACAGAATCTCCTTGCTAAGAATACAGTCACTAGCACAGGTGCCTTATGCTTACACAGAAGTACTAGTTTTGGGGAAAAACTTTTTGCCAAGAAATTACAGAGGTATTAACCCTCCTAGTACATGAGTGCTTTGCTGTAGCTGGTGGCAAAATAACTCTGTTTCGCTTTGTAAGGGTGTGGTTAGAGAATACATCAACTGTTGCCAACTTCTGTGACTTTGTCATTAGTTTTATAAAACTGTGAGGTTTTTTTTCAAAGACTAATTATATGAATTCCTCTGATTAATCACAACTCAAAGCTTTAGTTAAAAGATTCTTGTCCCCTTAGAGGAAGAGAAAAAAATTTGTTGAAAGTGTAAGCCAGTGCAAAATTAAACATCTTAAAGAAGATTAAACACTTGTTCTAACTCTAGACTAGTATCTGACAGGTAATACTAGGCATAGTGAGTTTCCCAGTTTCTCTGCATTAAGGTGAGTGCTTATGTAGCTGTTGTGCTCAACATCTCTGAGCAAGTTTAGCACAGAATTTCAGAAAAGTGGATTTTAACAGCCTGTTTGTCTCTCACATATGCTGCTCTCTTGCCTGTCAGAGCTCCTTTCCTCAAGAGAACAAACATCTGGAAAAGCCATGGGAGAAATATCTAACTATATCTGACACCATGAATCACCTGTTCACCAGGCTGGCTCCTCCATGCTGCCTGAGCGTAAGAACAACAGTGCTAGCTCACAGAAAAAACACAAGAAAACCCAGACACCATGACCCATATGCAGTGGTGATGGGATGGATCAAGAAGAGTGACTGAGACTGATGCACAGTATTAGGATTTCTTTGCTCCCACCAGAAACTTAGCTCCAGACTCCCTAACAATAGAGTTATGATAGAGTGCTTTTTGAGACCTTCAGTGAATATACTGAAATCTTGTTATATGGACAGCCTGACTGCTCCTGCAGTGGCTGCTGTGGATGACAGTGCAAATGTAACAAACATGCAGCAGGTTTCAGGTGCAGACATGCCCTTATACCAATAGCCTCTTTTATGTGGCTGGGAAGATAAGGAGTGTCAGTGTTTGTTCTGAGGGTGTTACAAGCGTTGGAAATACCAGTTTTCACACCATATATTTGAGAACATGTAGGCATATGAAAGCTTTATGAATATTTAAATAAATTAGCAAGGCAGTAATTATGATTTTAAAGCTTGGCGTCCAGGTTGTAGAGTTATTCTTTGGAAGTCTTATTCATAAAGAAGTCTTATAAAAACTGTACTATGTTTCAGAGTTAGGAACTGTGATTACCTCAACATGTCAAGGGATTTCTAATATAGAGTATTGGCATAAGGAAGGTATTGTAAACCGCAAGACAATTTCAGTGCAATTTAAGACTAGTCTTCCTCCTAAGCATTTTGCATTTTTCTACAAGGAAAAAAACCCAACACAAAAACTTGATATTCACTGGAAATAAAATCGGATAGTAAGTTCTTTCTTCCTCAGAGCCCAATTCTGCTTCAGTTGAAGCCAGTGTATTCAACAGCAGCAGGACCTGTCCGACCAAGGGGATATCAAAGAGGTTGCATTTGTACACCACAATCTTATCCCAGAAATGTTTTAGGATTTGCTTTATTAGTGTTTGTGGAAATGTTTTAGAATTTGCTTTATTAGTGTTTGTGCGACCAGTGTGTTGATACAATCTCAATTTAATTACGCTTAAAAGCTGCAATAACATTATAATTAAGATATGGAAAAAAGATCACCATCTGTGTTCGTTTCACTTGCAAGGCCAGAAAAATGTAGGTCTGATGAGTTAGTTGGTTTGGCTGACCCTTAAAACTTGGTATTAGGCAAAGATCTAACAAAATATTGTAAATCATAGGACAGCAAATCAAGGTGTTAAAACTGTCTTACATTGGGATAATCATATATTTAAAATACACTAGAAAATACAATTCTCAATATTTCATCTTAAGTCCTATATTTTTAGCATACATGGAAATGCAGAGAAATACTGTGTATTTCTGATCTGCTATTGAGGGAGATAAATATAACATTTCAAGATGTATGCATAAACATATATCCAGCAGCAGCAATAGTATTCTTCTGCCAGTTCCGATTTCTTACACTGGTGTAATTTCAGCTAGCAGAATCCAGAATAAACGTTTTTTCTTGGCTGTGTAATATTGTCTGATAGTGTACTCTCTGTAATGGAAATTCAATATATGCTTTCTATACTTCTGAAAATTCAGAAAAAGAGAGGCTTGCTTCAGAATCCTCAAGTTCATAGTGATAACCTCTTCCATTTTTAAGTGTTGCTTTAGCTATGTCTGTCCCCAACCTTGCTTGGCAGAGGAAAAAATTACAATTTTCAAAACTGCCATCGCAGTGTCTTTTCACAGCCCAGCTATTTGTAGCCCTGAGCTATAAGGCAGAAAGGGTTATGGATGCCAAGAAAACCATAGGACCACTCAAGTAGCCACTTTAAAAAAATAATCTTTTGAGAACAAAAGAAAAGAAAAGATTCACCAGAACTTCATAAGGAAGTTGCAGCATGTTTTTGGTTATTAAGTTTCGAGTTCTGGGACTTTGTGAATACCACACTGTAACTAAAAGTGAGTATAGTAGAATTTCAGCTCTGCAAGTTTAAGAGGTTTTTATTTTTTTCCTATGGCTGTATTTAATTTCAGCATGCTGCTTCTTACTTCCTGAAAGCAATGCAGATACAAATGTTCCTAGATTTTACTGTTTTATTATTCGTTATTCTTTCATAGTCAAATGTTGACTTTATTAAGCAGGCTCTGCCAGTACTTGAAGTATTGTTTAATTTCACCTGGCTTATAGCTGTAATTAATAGGCAGAGCTATATTCTAATAAAAACCTCAAACTGCATGCAGATTCTAACCCTCTGGATGAGGACTGGTGGAAGAGTGATGCAGACGACTATGCATCTTGCATCACTCAGTGAAGCTCCATGTGGAGGTCTGAACGGTGAAGACCACACACATCGGTGAGCAGAGCACTTGGAGTGCAGGACCGCTGTTGCTGACACACCAAAGCCAAACTCAGCACTCCCTTTAATTTACAGACTTGTGGGTTCTAAATGGCGTAGAGGCGATGTGCCTTACCAGGGTATGAAGCCGTTCGCAATGGAATTCTATCCTTGTTTTGTCTAGGGTAGAGTTAATTTTTTTCCTAGTAGCTGGTATAGTGCTGTGTTTTTGATTTAGTATGAGAATAATGCTGATAGCACACTGATGTTTTAGTTATTCCTAACTACTGTTTACACTAGTCAAGGACTTCTCAGCTTCCCATCCTCTGCCAGGTGCACAAGAAGCTGTGAGAGAGAATGTCAAGGACAGCTAACCCAAACTGGCCAAAGGGGTGTTCCATACCATATAGAATCATAGAATCATAGAATCATTAATAGTGGAAAAGACCTCTAAGATCAAGTCCAACTGTCAATCCAACACCACCATACCCACTAAACCATGTCCCGAAGTGCCACATCCACACGTTTTTTGAACACCTCCAGGGATGGTGACTCCACCACTTCCCTGGGCAGCCTGTTCCAGTGCATGACTACCCTTTCAGTGAAGAAATTTTTCCTAATGTCCAATCTAAACCTCCCCTGGCGCAACTTGAGGCCATTTCCTCTTGTCCTATCACTTGTTACTTGGGAGAAGAGACCAACACCCGCCTCCCTAGAGTCTCCTTTCAGGTAGTTGTAGAGAGCAATAAGGTGTCCCCTCAGCCTCCTCTTCTCCAGGCTAAACAACCCCAGCTCCCTCAGCCGCTCCTCATAAGACCTGTKCTCCAGACCCTTCACCAGCYTCGTYGCCCTTCTCTGGACACGCTCCAGCACCTCAATGTCCTTCTTGTAGTGAGGGGCCCAAAACTGAACACAGTATTCGAGGGGCAGCCTCACCAGTGCCAAGTACAGGGGCACGATCACCTCCCTCCACCTGCTGGCCAAACTATTCCTGACACGGGCCAGGATGCCGTTGGCCTTCTTGGCCACCTGGGCACACTGCTGGCTCATGTTCATCTGGCTGTCGACCAGTACCCCCAGGTCCTTTTCCGCCGGGCAGCTTTCCAGCCACTCTTCCCCAAGCCTGTAGCGTTGCCTGGGGTTGTTGTGACCCAGGTGCAGGACCTGGCACTTGGCCTTGTTGAACCTCATACAATTGGCCTCGGCCCATCGATCCAGCCTGTCCAGATCCCTCTGCAGAGCCTTCCTACCCTCAGGCAGATCAACGCTGCCGCCCAACTTGGTGTCATCTGCAAACTTGCTGAGGGTGCACTCGATCCCTTCGTCCAGATCGTTGATAAAGACGTTAAACAAGACTGGCCCCAAAACTGAGCCCTGGGGAACACCGCTCGTGACCGGCCGCTAACTGGATTTGACTCCATTCGCCACAACTCTCTGGGCTCGGCCGTCGAGACAGTTTTTTACCCAGCGAAGAGTAGACCCGTCTAAGCCATGAGCCGCCAGCTTCTCTAGGAGAATGCTGTGGGAGACAGTGTCAAAGGCTTTGCTGAAGTCCAGGTAGACCACATCCACAGCCTTCCCCTCATCCACTAGGTGGGTCACCTGGTCGCAGAAGGAGATCAGGTTGGTCAAGCAGGACCTGCCCTTCATGAACCCATGCTGGCTGGGTCCAATCCCCTGGTTGTCCCGCACCTGCCTTGTGAGTGCCCTCAAGATGAACTGCTCCATGATCTTCCCTGGCACCAAGGTCAGGCTGACAGGCCTGTAGTTCCCCGGATCCTCCTTCTGGCCCTTTTTGTAGATGGGCRTCACATTGGCAAGCCTCCAGTCATCCGGGACCTCCCCCGTTAACCAGGACCGGTGATAAATGATGGAGAGCGGCTTGGCAAGCTCCTCCGCCAGCTCCCTCAGTACTCTCAGGTGGATCCCATCCGGCCCCATAGACTTGTGAGTGTCCAGCTGGCGTAGCAGGTCATAAGCCTCTTCCTCTTCGATTATGGGGGGTTTACTCTGCCCCCCATCCCCATCTTCCAGCTCAGGGGGGTGAATACCCAGAAGATAACTGGTCTGAATATTAAAGACTGAGGCAAAGAAGGCATTAAGCACCTCAGCCTTTTCCTCATCCTTGGTGGCAATGTTCCCCCCCGGCATCCATTAAGGAAGGGAGAGTCTCCTTGGTCCTCTTCTTATCGTTAACATATTTGCAAAAACATTTTTTGTTGTCCCTGACGACAGTGGCCAGATTGAGTTCCAGCTGTGCTTTTGCCTTCCTAATTCCCTCTCTGCACGACCTGACGAGATCCCTGTACTCTTCCTGAGTCGTCCGCCCTTCCTTCCAACAGCAATAGACTCTCCTTTTTTCCCTGAGTCCCAGCAACAGCTCCTTGTTCAGCCAGGCCGGTCGTCTTCCCCGCCAGCTCCTCTTACGGCACACGGGGACAGCCTGCTCCTGTGCCTTTAAGACTTCCTCCTTGAAGAACGTCCAGCCTTCCTGGGCCTCTTTGCCCTTCAGGACCGCTTCCCAAGGGACTCTCTGAACCAGCGTCCTGAACAGGCCGAAGTCTGCCCTCCGGAGATCCTTATTGTACAGATCCTCTGTACTTCAGTAAAAGCGATCTGACTCTTTTGAATAAAAAATTAATTTTTTATTAATAATTGCCTTTCATAGAATAATGATGCTCATAAAATAACCCTTCTTGAAATTTTCCCTTTATTGACATCCACATGAAATTATGCAAGAGTGCCTAAAGTTAACTACGGAAAATAAAGAATTGTTTATTTCCATTTGGCTTCAGTGACTGAAATAATGTTTTGTTCTTGCCTCTAGTACCCCGCAAACAAGTTCTCTGACAAATCAGCTCAATACCTCAGCATGAAAGAGCAATTAAGATGAAATAAACTTAGAATCTACAGTACGAATCTGATCTTCCTCTGCGCACATGTGTCCCTCTCCCAGGGGCTGTATCCTGCTGTAAGGCAGAGCTCCCAGCTTGTGCCCAGGCAATTGGGCTTGCAGCCATGCTGGCTGAAGCAGAAGGTCAGAACAGGATTAAACAGTAAGGTTTGTGCAGACATGCCTAAGGGTAGTCGGGCAGGAGCCGTTAGAAAGAAAGAAGAATGGATGGGCTTGGTTACCAGTCAATCATCTCATATGTTTCTGAATCAACTGGACACTCTCCCGTGCCAATTCATGGATCACAATACCTACGGTGGGCGCGGGAGGGGAAGGCATCTTCATGCAGTTCTGCTTCCAGGCATGGTCATGCAGTCTCCTCTGTGGACAACTCTCAGTACTTAGAGAAAGCTACGAAGAGTTGTTATCTCTTGATAACAGTCTTGATGACTGTGCTCTGGGTGGGATTTCCAAGGTAATGGCTCTCTGGAACCTCCATTTTGTTCCCAAGAGTAGCACCCATCTATGACCCTGCTCAGCTGCTAAATTGATAAAGGACTGACTAAAGATAGGATTATTTGCTCTGTAATGGGAATAATTTTTTTTTTTACCAGCAACAGTTTTAAAGGAGCCCTGTATGTATCCTTGTAGATTCATGCTCTTGTATTTTGTATTCTGTCAAATAAGACTCTGAATTTATGACTATCATGGTCTATGTGTGTGACTCATTGGGAATTTGGACCTTAGCGGTCCCAAATGTGTAGGCACCATTTGCACTAATTTCCCCAAATCAGTTTCATTTTCGCACTCAGTACACTGAGTGTACTTGTGGTTCTTAGTGGCATGTAAAAGCCCTACATGTACCACTACAGTGTTTCCTGCTTAACCACTAGAAATTACATTCAGAATTACTTTACCTGTAGAAATTTCTCTAAGCACGACAGGGAGGTAATCAGTGTTTTTATGTCACACCCCCCTAAGTTTCAGGTACTCTGTTAATTTTCTCCTGGGCAATATTTTCACTTGGATCATTGTAAAATTGTTTTACACTCATCATTGGCTGTCTTGCACGTGAAGAATTTTTGGAATCCTAAAGCTTAGTTCCTCATGATTTAAGAGATTTGGGTATTAATTCCAAATGGTATCTTATGGGCCAAATTCCATCCAGGGATAAATGACTGCTCATCTACGCCAACTTTAATGGGTTCTGCTCTGCTCAGCAGAGGACAGGATTTTATAAAAGGCTCTTACTTGATTCTGCATCTATTTGCAAAAGTAAATACTGTATACTTCTCTTGAAGCATTATTGAAACGGCAAACAATATTAACCACTGCAAGAGGAGCAGAGTACCGAAAAAGAACTTGACTTAATATTTTTAGTGTTAAAAAAGCATTTTAGAATTTTATCTCATGAATTTATCTTATATCACAAACAAAAGATGCTATGCTTTGTAGTAGCCTGTGAGTGGGAAAAACAGTTTTTGATAACAAAGGCTTTTTTAAAAACACCATACTTCCTACACGTTCTTACAAAGAGTGTAATGCAAATAAAGTAATTGCTAAGATAGTGATACGCTGCCTGTAAAAGAAAACTCCTATGCCTTTCTAGAACTATGTTTGTAAACTCTAAGAATCTGTTCATCTTCCAACCTTCTTGAAGGCTCACATTGTTGCTCAACTGGTTCAAAAAGTTCAAAGACAGCTGAATAATTATTTCAGGCCTTGTGCCAAAAATTGCTTCAACATCTTGCAGAAATGACTTAGTTCTGAAAATATGCATACAACTAGACATTAGTGAACCTGCAAGATATCCTTTTCAAAGTTCTGGGCTAGAGACCTAAAGCAACAAAATCTGTTGCTTTCTCCCCTGCCTTTCTGTTCAGGATGTAGCTTATTTTCCTTGCCTGTGATTTCCACTAAATATGCCATTGCAAAACACTACCGCCTCTTCTGTATACCAATATCTAAGAATATTACGCTAGAGTAATATGGTGTATAGTAACAACCAAGAGGGAATAAGGAAGTAATTTATTTTTTATTTAGCATGCGGGATAAAATTCATGCTTCACTTGAATCAGCTGCCAAGCTTGAGAAAGGGACTACCCTTAACACAGATACACTAAAAATCTAATGAATTGTTACTTTTTTTTTTTTTTAATTTATTTTTAAATCTTTAAACTTGAAAGCACCATCTGCATTCTTTAGGACAGAAAACTCATAACTCCTTCTTCCTCCCCAGTAATTCTTGCATAATTACCTGACTGAACTTTAAAGGTTAAAAAATATAGCTCTACAAACATCATAAAACTGCTTTCAAAAAACTGGCTTGGAATCACGAAGCTATACTAACGCGTTACATTTTTATTATTATTATTTTTAGAAGTAAATAGGATTACTGTTGGTCCTTGATAAGCACATACAACCTGCACAAACTTAAGCCCACGACCAGCTCCTTTTGAGAAAAAGCTGTTTCCATGCCTGTGATTTGCTAGGAAATGCTTCGGGTAGGAGCGACACTTAGAGGAGGGGAGAGACGACACACTTTGTCAGCATTTTTTTAAATTAGGTTTGGCTATATGTTTTTTTCTCGTTTTCCTGTCGATGCTGAGCCAAGGGCATGGTAAGTGCCCCTGTGTGGATTTCAGTGAGCCTCCAGTGTCACTTTAAAACAGGGCTTACTGAGTTTGGCTCCAGGTCCTGCTGCTAACACCTCCTTAACAGGTTTTAGGCAACAGAGTGCTTTTTCTTCCTCTGGGGAAACTTGCCTCCCGGCACACATCAGATCCAGATTTCCTTCTAGCTGCCTCACATTCTCGATTCAGTCATCTGGCATCTGGAGAGGATTTCCTGCTGGGATGCAACTGCTCACTTTGGTCTCATTCCCACATCTTCAACCTGAAACTCCAGAGTCACTGAACCTAACTCTTTCCTATATGACTTTTCAGTTTAACAAAATACAACCAGTTTCTCCCAGTTCTCCTGAATGACCCCTGGCAGCTTGCAAATACTCTTAGCCCTGTGACCCTTAACATTTTTCCTTTTCTCCAGCAAAGAGGAGTAAGCTCACTCCCAGGTGAGGCTGAGCTCCACCTCCTTGAAGGTCCGACTTTCTCGGAAAAACTCTACAATGAACAGGGTAGAAACTATTGCTCTAATTGATTTGAAACATTTAAAGATGTTCCAGGGATCTGTGTTCTGCAGGTGAAGTCTGATCACCTTTAGAGACAACTGGAACAAACACTTGATGGTACTTGAGTGGGGAAGAGGAATGATGGCCAGTCCCAATGCTGCATGAGTAGCAATATTCTGAGTCGTAAGCACGCAGGAATGCAGGAACAGCCATACAGGTGGCTCAGGTAACATAGAGGGTGACATTTTCTCACATACTGCTCTTGAAGCCCTCTTCCCCTCCCCCCAGTAGTAGTGAAATCTCTCAAAGAAAATTACTCTTCCCAACACAACTCTATAGATAAGGAGGATCAATCACTGGCTTATGAAAAAAAACCCAAACCCAGCTTTTTCTGAAAATAGCTTTCTCAAACAGCCTCAGTACAACTTCACAAATGCGAACAACATTTTTAACTCCAAAACTCTTTGGAACAAGAACAGAAAGCATAGTAGTAAACCATTGTTTATTCATCTAATTTTGTTCCACCAGAAATGTTTTTCTCTCTTTTCTTCCCAGTGAAAGGTCGAAGACTGATAAATAAATGAAAGCAGTAGCACAGCCTTGTTTCCTGTGATATGACCTGGTACATATACAGCAATGAACATCTTTCTCAGGCCACTTGTACATACTCCCTTACAAACTCTGGCTTGCAGACTATAGATAGTTTACTGGCTTTTGAAAGAAGTTCATTAAATCATGCTGCACGGTGTTCTCAGTTAAAAGGCTAAAAGTATTGCGTGTTGAACTGTTAACGTCTAACCACTTTACCTTGATCTGAAAGGTCAAAGCACGTGTATGTACTTTTAGTCATTTTTAGGAGTTTCTGAACCATGGTAAATATGTGGCAGTTTTAAAATTGCATGTAATTACACCTTCAGGGAAGGATTTTCTGCTTTTGCCCACTTAAACTAATTTCCTAATAAAAATAAAATATTTTAAATCTATTCCTCATATCAAGTACTTTTACACAGATGGCTTAGGAGTATTATTAGTTCCAATTCACAGCTGGGAGGCTGAACATTCCCTAGACAAAATTGGCAGCTCCCAAAAGCTCCAGAAAGGCCAAAGGAGTATTGCGTGCCCTTCTGTATGCATTTCTGGGCCCCACCATTTAAAAAGAATGTGAAGGCACTTGAATGCATCCAGAGGAGGGCAACAAAGCTGGTGGAAGGGCTGGAAGGAATGTCCTGTGAGGAGCGGCTGAGGGCAGCATCGCTCCCCCTGGCCCACCGCCGGATGCGTGCGAAGCAGAAGCAGTGCATGCAGTAGGTCACGCAGGCTGCCTTGTGATGCCTCCCGGGCAGATGGCACACCGGGAGCCTGCTGCTGCAGGCAGCCTTTGGAGCATCTGCTGCACTTGGTGCGAGGGGATGACGACTACGAGGAGTACATGGTCGGGTTGCCTGCCCGCCTGCGCAGGAGGATGGCCATGGAGAGGGCCCACAGCCGGCCCCCGCAGCGGCGCTACAACCTGTGCAGGCGGCCCACTGCTGATGACCACCCCTCGGCTGGCAGAAGGGGACCTGTGGCAACCGACTGCGCACAGAGGCAGGGCGCAGCTCCGGGACCCTCCAACGCCGCCTCCCAGCAGGCTCCTGCACCCAGCTCTTCTCGGGAGCCAGCCCTGCGGAGCGCTTCCCGGGAGCCAACACCACCGAGCACAGGCGAGCGACCGGCTGGCCCTGCTCCTGCTCTGGACCTGCACAATGGCACGGTGCGGCTGCAGGCCCCCAGCATGCGGGTCTCCCTCCAAAACCGCATGGCGACACTCGTGCAACAGGGTGCACGTGTCGCTGTGCAACGGTGCAGCAGAGAGGCCCACCGTCTGCTGGGCTGGCAGGATGCCCGTGCTGCCGGGGGGCGGGAGGGCAGCCCCGCGGCTGCCCCCGGCCCCGCTGCCTCCCCAGGAGGGTCTCTCCCCCCTGGCACAGCCCCCTCCTGCAGCGCAGCGAGATCCAGCGAGGACGAGCTCCCCGGCACCTCATCCGTTGCTGTTGGTGGAGGTCCCGGCAGCCACCCCTCTGCTCCCGTTGCCATCCCTGTGGAGCACGAAGAGCCCCAGGAGGAGCCAGGAGAGGCTGTGCCCGGGCCCTCCACTTTCAGCCAGGGCAGTGAACGCTCCCCTGGGGGGCCGTGGCGACCCCCAAAGAGGAGGACCAGCACCCCCAAGGTTCTCCAGCCAACAAGAGGCCAGCACTGCGTCGGGGACCCTGGAGGGTGCTTCGGGGGTTGGCCAAACCAGGACTGGGCCATCAGCTGGGGCATGCGTCAGCCCTCAAGGGCTCCCAGCCCCCCAAATCCAATTATCCAAATAAATAAATGTATGAAAACTGTAGAAGTCGTCTCAGTGTTACTAACAGCGCAGGTGGCATTGTTATCCTCTCCCTTTTTGGCTTTTTTGCCGACCTCACAGCTCTCGACAGCTTCCTGAGGAGGGGAAGTGGGGAGGGAACTCCTGATCTCTTCTCCCTGGGATCCACCAACAGGACGCATGGGAATGGTTCAAAGCTGCATCAGGAGAGGTTCAGACCTGATATTAGGAAAGATTTCTTTACCAAGAGGGTGGTCAAACACTGGAACAGGCGTCCTAGAGAGGTGGTCGATGTCCCATGCCTGTCAGTGCCTTAAAAAGAAGCATTGGGACAACGCCCTCAGTAACAGGCTTTAACTTTTGGTCAGCCCTGGAGTGGTCAGGCAGTTGGACTAGGTGATTGTTTTAGGTCCCTTCCAACTGGAACTAAATTATTCTATTCTATTCTGTTTCCCACTTTTTTAAGGACTTCTTGGAGGAGCCTACTGATTTCTCTCTTGGAAATTTCTTGGGCAGAAAAATTCTTGATTTCTCAAATATCAGCAGAGTGATATATTAATTATCTGAACAACCTCTTTCCTATTTGCTTTTATCTCGTCTGTTTAACTTCTCACATAATTTTTAAGGTGATATCAGTCTTAGAATTACTTTAAAGCTTGTCTTGTATACCCACTCCTCTATTCTCTATAGGGTTGTTGCACAGAGAAAATGGCAGCAGGCCTGTGTTTCCCTTCCACGTGTGAAATCATTTCTCTACTAAGGATTCCTCTGCCTGGGGGCTGCTGGAAAAAAGTAAACAAAACTGCAGCAGGGAGGAAGGAAGGGAGGTGGGAAAGAAAATGGTTTGCTGAGAGGCCAGGCTACTTGGCATACTGCTTACCCCCTATATGCTTTTGTATCTATCTGCAGGAAACTCAGAAGGGCGTTAACTCTGCCAGAGATAGCTGCTGAGCACAGAAAATTCTTGGGAGTGGAGGCACACTGCCGGGGCAGGGAGAGTAGCGCAAGAAAAAAATCATCTTTTCAGTTACCTGACTATAAAGTGTAGGGAATCCTAAAGCCCCCTCTTTTCCTGCCTACTTGGCACCCTCTTTTCATTCAATCATTCTGAAAAGTGCAAAGATGATTACAGATTTACAGCTGCAGTGCTCAGGTATTCATCTGCTCTATACTCTTTTGGCTGAACTGGGAGCATACAAACCTGCAACTGCGTCAGAAATCGAAGGAACCCAAGAACATCTTCAACTTGTAACCCTCAGAAGAAAAAGACTGATATGTTAAATTGTGCTGCTGGATACTGTTAGACAATTTCTGTGGGAAATTTCACACAAGTATACTCAGTATTCTCTTACTCTCAGTCACAAGTATTTTGACAAAAGAGTAGTTGTAATTGATCCTTTAAAAAAAAGGAATGTGACACTACTATTCTCCTTCCACACATACACATTCTGATTTCTTTAGACATAGTCATACCAAATGGAAAACACTAAAATAGAGCACTATACAATCAGTAATTCAGTGCAAAATGACAACCTGATCACATAAAAGGTTCAATTTACTTCCAAAGATTTTGTTAAAATTAACAAATGACTTTATTGAAGCATCAGTCTTCCGAAAGGTACTATAGATGTTCTTGCATATAAACTAATCTTGAATGTCTTTCGCTGGGAAAAATCTGGATAATGTAAGGAATTAAGCAGTTTGCAAAAAATTACTCAGAGGAATAGCATTAAAAATCAAAACCAAATAAAAACAGAACAAGAGAACATGTTACATGTTTTCAGGGCAGGGAAATAGACTCACAGCATTAATAGCAATGATGCACTAGATCATTTTTATTGCCTTCTGTGCAAAAGAAGATTGTATCAACCACAGATTTTATTCACAGTGACAGAAGTTCTGCAGGGAGAAACAACAAAGTGCAAGATATATTCTATATATTTTCCTAAGTAAATATAAATGCAACTTTTTTAGATTTGAGACGATTTAAGGAAAAATAACACTGTTTGGAGATCAGTATTTATGTGTACACAAAACTAAATGGATAGTAATTATGTAGAAATCCTCAAAGGCCTTCTCTTTTGTTTCCATGGCAATTTTATATTTCTATTAATAGGTACCTACAGCTTTGAAGCCAGCTTCTGTCCATTGGATTTAATGGACTCAGTCTGCTACAAAACAGAGTATGAAGATACAGTAACTTGGAATAAAACACATTTTTCATGAGACTAACCTAAAATAAAGCTTTAGTATATCATATTTTAAAATACAATAATAAAGTATCTAGAGAAACACTACAATAGACGAACTTACTTGTATCATGTAAGGCAAAAGGCAAACAGGTATCCAGGATATTAAAAACAGTTTCTGGAAAATTTATAAATTACTCAAACCCTTGCAAAATCTAAGATTTTTTTCTTTGATTTCCCACTTGCCACCCTCCAGCTTGACAATCTGGTATTTACACAATGAGGAGTTGGCAAGAGAATTGCAAGACACAATTGAATGACACCTCTTCTTAGATGTATGCACCTGGTTTGGGCTGACAGCTCTACAGGGAAGGCATTTGGATGGCTGGAACCAACTGCTGTCATTTGTGGGTTTATTTATTCTATACCTTCATCTACTTCAGCTTATTCTTCACTTAGATCTTCAGCACATTTTCCCTGATGGCCTGTGAGAATCTTCCTGCATTTGTCTCCTTTTCTTTTAAAAGGTGGGCCTTTTAAAAGGTGACTGTAAATCAGAAACTCTTCCTTCAGAAAATCATAGTTCACTGTAGTAGGCTTCGGAATAATTTATCTCTGCTACAGAGGAGTTAAGAGTGTTTTATTTATGTTTCAGCTGGGCAGAAAAATAGGACTACTGCTTAAACAAATTAAAAAAAAAAATGTAAGGTGGGTCACAATAATATTTCCAGAAGGACAAGGAAAAAAAAGAATAGGGTCACTTCCAGCAGATGTAGGAGGAACAGAAGAAAGTCATCAGAACTTTACAAGAAGGAGAAAACGTAGGATTGGGCTGCTACTTCTCTCCTGTACATCTACATGGACATTCTCCTTTTCCACCAAAATCTTGAGTCCAAAACATTTTGGGTTCTCATATTCTTTATCAAGGACAGCAGGTCAACATTAAGGCAAGTTTTTTTGACTTTTCTCTACAAAGAAAATAGACCACACAACAGTTTGGTGCAATTTAAACATTTTGTATGCCATTTAAACATTACATACTATACCATTCCAGATTGTTTATAAGAGGAAAAAGCGGGTCATGAGTTTTCTGCGTGCAAGAGCAAACACAGCTGCCCAGTATCTGGAAACATGGGAATGTATGAGGATATCAGAGAATCATAGAATCATTAAGGTTGGAAAAGACCTCTAAGATCATCAAGTCCAACCGTTGGCCCAACACCACCATGACCACTAAACCATGTCCCGAAGCGCCACATCCACACGTTTTTTGAACACCACCAGGGATGGTGACTCCATCACTTCCCTGGGCAGCCTGTTCCAATGCTTGACTACCCTTTCCGTGAAGAAATTTTTCCTAATGTCCAATCTAAACCTCCCCTGGCGCAACTTGAGGCCATTTCCTCTTGTCCTATCACTTGTTACTTGGGAGAAGAGACCAACACCCGCCTCTCTACAGTCTCCTTTCAGGTAGCTGTAGAGAGCGATAAGGTCTCCCCTCAGCCTCCTCTTCTCCAGACTAAACAACCCCAGCTCCCTCAGCCGCTCCTCATAAGACCTGTGCTCCAGACCCTTCACCAGCTTCGTCGCCCTTCTCTGGACACGCTCCAGCACCTCAATGTCCTTCTTGTAGTGAGGGGCCCAAAACTGAACACAGTATTCGAGGGGCGGCCTCACCAGTGCCAAGTACAGGGGCACGATCACCTCCCTCTGCCTACTGGCCACACTATTTCTGATTCCAGCCAGGATGGTGTTGGCCTTCTTGGCCACCTGGGCACACTGCCGGCTCATGTTCAGCCGGCTGTCGACCAGCACCCCCAGGTCCTTTTCTGCCGGGCAGCTTTCCAGCCACTCTTCCCCAAGCCTGTAGCGTTGCCTGGGGTTGTTGTGACCCAAGTGCAGGACCCGGCACTTGGCCTTGTTGAACCTCATGCAATTGGCCTCGGCCCATCGATCCAGCCTGTCCAGATCCCTCTGCAGAGCCTTCCTACCCTCAGGCAGATCAACACTCCCGCCCAACTTGGTGTCATCTGCAAACTTACTGAGGGTGCACTCGATCCCCTCGTCCAGATCGTTGATAAAGACGTTAAACAAGACTGGCCCCAAAACTGAGCCCTGGGGAACACCGCTCGTGACCGGCCACCAACCAGATTTGACTCCATTCGCCACAACTTTCTGGGCTCGGCTGTCCAGCCAGTTTTTTACCCAGCGAAGAGTAGACCTGTCTAAGCCATGAGCCGCCAGCTTCTCTAGGAGAATGCTGTGGGAGACGGTGTCGAAGACTTTACTAAAGTCCAGATAGACCACATCCACAGCCTTCCCCTCATCCACTGGGCGGGTCACCTGGTCGCAGAAGGAGATCAGGTTGGTCAAGCAGGACCTGCCCTTCATGAACCCGTGCTGGCTGGGCCCAATTCCCTGGTTGTCCTGCACCTGCCTTGTGAGCACCCTCAAGATGAACTGCTCCATGATCTTCCCTGGCACCAAGGTCAGGCTGACAGGCCTGTAGTTCCCCGGATCCTCCTTCTGGCCCTTCTTGTAGATGGGTGTCACATTGGCAAGCCTCCAGTCATCCAGGACCTCCCCCGGTAACCAGGACTGGTGAACCAGCAAATAACATTTCCCAAGGCATTTATTTTTTCTTGGAGGCTTTTTCTTTCATCTCCATGTCAAAGTCTTTCCTGGTGCTCCAAGAATAAACTGTCTCCCAGAGCCCCAGTATATATTTCAGCAAGTTCTGCATGCTGAATAGACATTCCAGTGGTTGAAGGCTGTCAATGCTAAACTCGTCAGTGGTAATTGAACAACAAATAGAAAATAATCACAGTAAACAGTTGTAGTATCATTTGAAAAAGAACTGATAGAACAAATGAAAAATTCAGGGGGCAAATTAAAAAAGTGCAACTTCTGGGGAAAAATGTGAATACCTTTCAAAGGAATGTTTTAAACAAGAATGCCGATATACTGAGTCACAAACAAGCTTTCAAGGGAAAAAAAATTCTTTCCGAGGAAAAGTTTTCAAGATAAGATTTTTCTGCATTTATTTAATAATACAAAAATGTTGGTCTGCTTTTTTTTAAATAACTGAAAAATGAATCTGTCTTCTCAAGCAAAAAAAAAGAAAAAAAAATTGGCCTGAAAGGTAGTATGTAGAATACCTAATTTGTGTGTAGTTTCTTGTTATAACTTCAGATAGGTATTTCTCATTTTCATCAGTATTTAGGTCTGGACGTTTGTGATTCTAGACACGTGTTTGGCTGGGCCATATTAAATCTATCAGTTGAATGGTCCTTCCTCCTTCTGCAGCTCTGAAAACGTGCCATCTATCAGTATTGCAGATAAGGAGATGAGAAAGCTTCAAATATGTCCTTTTCTAAATATTGGGAAGCTTTGCTCTGCAAGAACTTCCTAGGGCCTGGCAGGTCATGAATAAGATAGGATTTAGTAGGTCCAAAATATCAAGAGGCTACAGCTGGTGCAAAGGMTGCTGCTGTGCAACATGCTCTCCAGCTGCCTGCTGAATCCAAGAGGTGGTCCTAGGAAATCGCAACCATTGTCTCTGTCAGGTTCTTCAACCCCGTAAACTAACTATGATGCAAAGGCTCTAAGACTGGGTATTCCCAGAATCACTGAAGTACCACAGTAGTTCAGAAATAGACTTGTATCTTTGGTGTGCTCCTGACTATTAAGAATTAAGAACAGGAATGGGTAACCAAGTAAGCCCATATTCACTGGCACCATGAATACAGTTCTCTGTACATTGAAATAAACTGAGCTTTAAAAAAGTGCCTCTGGCAGACTTTCCTGTGTCAAAGCAGCAGCAGCAGCAGATGGCATAAGTTAACGAGATAAATAATGAGGGTCGTCGTAGCAAAGTTTTATGACAGATTGAAACAAAGCATCTTTTGAAAAACTTGTAATTTTCTTTATTATCCAGTCTATCCCTCCACACCTTTACTCTGACAAAGTACAAGGAATGCAACTTCTCTATAAAGCGATTGTCATAATTAATGTAGTCATCTCCTTTTCATTCACTTTTCCCATCACCTACCTTGTTATTGCTGTTTTCCCCTTCCTCTCCCTCTTTGGCTCCTCGTAGATCTTTCAGAAACCACACAGTCCTTAACAACCTGTCTGTAGAATGAATAACCACACTTGTGCCAACTATCTGTCTCTAGCTGTTTCTCATAATATAACAAAGGAGTCACAGTCATACTTTTTTTTTTTTTAAATTAGGATCAAAATAAAGAAAAACAGAATAAAAGATTTAGACATGTTTTAGACAGCAATAAGCTTCAAAATAAAATGTCTTGCTAGCACTACGAAGATGGTACAGAGAGACTAGCAAAGCATTGCCATTTGGCTTGATGTTTGGAACTGGATTCAATACGAGTTGCTGCAGATGCCCAACAGCACCTTGGGGAATATGGGACAACTATTAAGCTGCATACAGTACAAAACCACTTTCTGATCTCACTGTTCACTACTTTTAAATTCAAATTATTCTTTGTATCTTCTTTCCAAGGCATCACATTAAGCACTGGGTCATTCTGTGCTTGCTTGAGAATTTTGGCAAATAGCAGTTAATAAGCCTGGAGGACATAAAAACATTTTAATGAGATCATCTACTCCGAAGGGGAAGGAGAATCTGTAATACTGTAATTATACTTAAAGTGATGCTTTCATGATCCGCTATAAAATGGAATCACTAATAAATTAATTTTACCTGTGATACCAAAAAGCATTGTTTTCTTATTTAAATTTGGGATATAAGGCAGAAAAACGTCTTTGGTTACAAACAAGCTTTGTGCTTTCAAACCAGAGCACGTTTCCCTCATTTTCACTGTCTGCTTCAGGCATGACAGAGATGGCTTGTTATGCTGCTATAGCTTAAGGGATAGGGGGTGGTATTTGTCCCGGCAGTACACAGTCTACATTTGCAGTAAAGATGACGCCTCAATCACATCTGCCCATCAGAGAAACCTAAGAACACAAACTCCAACCCCTATATTTGCAGTTTTGTCTGTGAAACATCAGCTACTAAAATCTGAACAGCCAGGCATATCTGTTTCCACACAAAACACAGCCCACACAGTCCAGTTCGGTCGCAAGCCATAGCCCACTAACAAGCACCACACAGCTGCTATGTCTGCAAGTGTCACCTCAGGGCAGACTAAAGAAGTTGAACACGTGGCAGTTGAGAGAGAAAACCTCTAGCCTTACCCATGCTTCCTACTCCTGCAGTAGTTTTGGGGGAAGAAAAGAGGGAGGAATGAAAAGCTGTTTGATGAGGAAGATTAAAATTACCACCACTGTATCCCTTTCAACACCCTCCAGCAAGCTCACTCAGGTATAGCGAAAAGAGCCAGATCTATAGCAATAGGCAGGAACGTCGCAGCCTGTTCTTTCTCACCCTTGCACGTCTGCATCAGTCCCTTTGGAAACTGGAGTGACTGCAGTACCAGACTGCAAAGCCCTGGCTCCTCGGCTCCTCAGCTCCAGCACTGCCCATGCTCAACCCAAAGCTTGCTGACACAAGCCCCAAACTCTGTCCCACACGGAGTCACGATGCAGCCGCTGCCGGGCCGCCACCACTACACACCGGCACAAGCAGATGCATCCCGCAGAAGAGGGCAGGGACCTGTGCGAGGCTGCAGAGAGGGGATGATCAGCCCCGCGACTCCACTAACAAATCAAAGCTCAACTGCAGCCACTACAGTGCTATACAAAATCTGGTGCGGCTTAAAGCAATCTTTTTTATACCAAAGGTAGAGAAAAAGAAATTGCTGGTGTAATAGGAGTGAAGACTAGTTGCTCATTGTTTTGAACAGGTTTCCTCTTGAAAGGACTCTGTTGAAAGCCAAAGAAAATAGAAAAGAAAGAAAAAACAGAAGATAAGCAAAGGCCAGTTAGTCAGACACTGGAAGGAAGGAATGGGCACTCTGTATCATCTTCCTTTTGTTACAGAGAAAACTTTACGAATTGTTTCAGTATCCCTTACCTGGGAAATCAACATTAAAAATATTAACATTTAAAAAATACACAGTGCTCATTAGCAGGAAATTACATAACAACAAAAAATTACTTAAACCACCATTAAAATTTGCTGATTCTATCCAGAACATTGTTAAGACATTCCCAAGCAGTTCCCAAAACTAGGATCAAATACTACAGTCCCAAACTAATTAAATAGTACAAAATTCTGTTTCCCTTACATGAGTTATCAGTTTAGTACTCTGAACATCACAGGTTTGTTATGAAAGTTAATGAACAAATCAAAACCTTTTGTTATTTCAGCAAGAGCAACTACTACCAGCAAAGGCATGCTTCACATCTGATGAATAACTTCTTAACAGGGAGCTCTGGCACTTGAAGAGAAAAATGCAGAAAAGACAAAACTCTAATTAAATTTAGTAAAGCATAAAATGGAATGTGCTATATGTTTAAGAACTCTCTTCAAATATTGTAGTCGTTTAAATACCAGCTCTTGACAGTACTGAACTGTTCAATATTATAACTTAATTATGCATTTGGTGATATGCTTTGCTTCTGAAATCCAAGGACTCCAGGTGAACAAAATTTATATGCAGAAGTTTGTGGTTGGGCTTGAAAGTGAATTAATTCATTAATATTTCAGAACTATTTCATACTGGAAAATAGTGGGTACTCACAGAAAACACAACTTATTAGTGACAAAGTATTTTAGACAGCATACATATCACAGTCACACATGTTCTTCGGTTATATTAAAAACAACATTCACCATAAAAGTTGTCTTCAATTGAACTTACAAACTACACAACAGTCTTCTGCATCAAGTAAAAAATAATCTTTTGCATATTATTGTTTTCTTAAGAGTCAGCACAGAAAAACTTCAGAACTTCTGCAAGCTGCACATTACTTTATCCTATCACGTATGTGAGAAGCAGCATGGAAACAAGAATTGCAAGGTAAAGGGTCTATACCTGCATGTAGAGTCTACAGACCCTTTAAAAGAACACAGATTAAAATCTCACTACTGAGAAAGCACTCAGTTATATTTGTTTTCAAACAAAAAGATCTGTGTAAGTTGTGTGTGTGTCTAACCATGGAAAAAAATCTAGACAGAACAGGTAAGAAGCTCAAGCCACTGTTATAATACGAAGGATTAAACTGCTGCAGAAATTTAAAACATACACTGCTCAACAGTGCTTATTTACAGGGTTGTTATTAAAAGGTCACTGACTATTAAAATTAAATTTATTTCACAAACCCATCTGTTTTTACAGGTCTTAATCCTACAAACACTGCTATTCTTGTCAACACACACAGCCATATTAAGAACACATGTTCTTTTATATCAAGACTAACTTTATACTGTTTTTTCTGTTCAACTGTAATAAGGAACACTGCTCGCTTGATGACTTTGTTATTTTCAGCAAATTAAATATGATGTATTTTGTTAAAAAATAGATTTAATTCATAAATCTAACATGTGGCTAAAAAAAGCTCCTAAGGAACAAACATGGTGATGCAGAGCTGTTTTCTAGAAAAATCTTAAGAGTTTTTGAGGATTCAGCAAACAAATAGGACAATTAACATCTTTCATGCTGTTAAATTTAGCTAAGAATTCTGTCATGCTCTTCAGCATCAAATATTTCCCATGTTTCTGCAATTTTTGAAAACAAGAAGCCATGGGATTATGAGAAAGGCTTATTTAGTATGTTTTATAGAGACTTTGTTATCAAGAACACTAGTAACTAGAAGATCTCCAAATCGTGAGCATTATCAATTTCAATAATATCTTCAGGTTCCATCTTTGCTTCATGATGCCCCTCCTGTAGATCATCCAGAGAAGCCAGAGCCTCATTCGTATCACTAGCGAAAGTCTCACGAGATGCATCATCATATTCTTGCAGGTTAAGCCCTTTAATGGCTTTTTTCATCTTCTTTCCTAGAACTTGTATTCTCCTCTTCTTAGCAGCTTTTTTATTTTCATACTCTTTTTGGTTTTCCAGATAGAATATTTCCTTGAAAGAAAACAAAAAAAAGTTTGGCATATTCGATTTACTAGTGTTTCCTAAAGAAAACGTAAAGAAGGAAAAAAAATTTTTTAATTACAAATACTGTTCAACAATATTTAACTAAGACACATTATTGATAGTAGAAGTATGAGGATAAACTGCACTTAAGGAAAATGCCCCATAAATAATTTTACTACATAATTTCTCAGCGATCTCAAAGAGTATGTAAGTAAGTATCACTAAGTTTTCATTTCAAGTTCGCTGCTCATACAAAACTGGGAGGAATGGGTGGTAGACCAGAGGGTCATCCTGCCATACAGAGGACCTGTAGAGAAAATATGACCAAAGGTTCTGTGACAACTTGAGAGAACTTTCCTCCACAATTGAGACCTCCAGGTCTCATGATCTTTACTGTCAAACATTTGTGAACCTCATTAACATCTTCTCTATTGCAAAGTATGACTGTTGCAACTTTCCTCCATATTTCAAGGGGGAGAATATCATGTAGCAGAGCTAAATGCTGCTACATGGCTTTCTTTCCCTGCTTATTTTTTAAAAACCATAAATGGCATACAGAAAACATTAATGTTTTTTTTTCTCCCCAAAAGCTGCAAGTCAAGTGCTAAGAATACGCAAGTCTATGAGAGTTGTATGGAGAGAACCTCCATGATGACAGGATTACATATATTCTTCCCACAGATTTGTATGACAAATGATGTCTCATGCCACCAATCAAGTTTGTTGAGTGAAAATTGCTGTCTCATTAAACACTTGCCGGTATTCAGCAAAAGAATGAGACACACAATTACAAGCGCATGGGAGAGGGGTAGAAGAGCAAATTTTTTTTTTTTTTTTTTTGTAATGGGGTAAAGGGATCAAACTTGCAACTTTTTGTGACCACTGTAAGCTATAAAAGGTTGGTTTGTTTTTTTTTTTTTTAAAACATAAAACAGACAATCACAGTTTATGTTGATTTGTTTCTCAATTCCCAGTACAAGATGCTAGGATGGTTTACAGAGTAAGCTGTAGCCACCGACAAGCAAAATAAACGAGTCTTTTGTTCAACAAAAACTTTAAGTAGCAAATACCATGAAAAAAACAAGTTGTTTTAATTGAATGAAGAAAATACCATCTCAGCCTATTTCATACCCTAAAAGGAAAGGCAATAATATTTACAAGCTGACAAAACTAATCTGGTGAGCACCACAGACGAGGCCAGTGAGCAATTCAGACTAGGTTCAGACCACTATCTGACTCAACGGGAAATACTGCCTGGCGCTGGAGCTACATAGGACAAAAATATTCTATTAAGAGAACACCATTCGATCCATGCGCAATGACGCAGAGCTCCAAAGGGAGAAATACAACTGCAGATAATTTGTATATACCTTACAGCAATGTAAAGGAAAATCCAATGTTTATCTCTTCAGACTCTGCAGTCTCATCATCCTCAACACGTTTTTGTGACTGGCAGTATGTAAAAGGTGTTCTCTCTGCCTAGTGTGAATGGCAATTCATCAATTTTTTGGTGGTTTTTTTTTGCTTATTTTTTGAATGTGAAAAGCTGTTTTCTTTGGAATATAGAGTTAAAACTTGTTAGAAGTTATGAGAGAGATTCAATCTTAACATTTCTAGTAGAAAAGAACAAAATTTACTTTGAACAATCATTTGCAGTCTTGACAATTTTACCTTGATTTGTTCTTCTTTGACGCTAGGCGTGTTCTTCAGTAGGTTTAAATAAACGCCCCCTGGTGTTCTTCTCCTAGTGCCGTTCTTAAATAAGGAAAAAGTAAATTAGTAATAGCAAGCTTAATATGTAAGTGTTGATATAAAAATAGTATGTAAGACAATGCTTTGTATTGAGACAGAATGAAAAAAAATTAAGTTCTGCTGTGTTACGTATTACATAAAAACAACCCTGGCTATGTTGTATTTGTGATTGAACTAGTCATAAGGTCAACAACCAGCTTCCTACATTTGGACAGGTAAACTATGAGGTTACAAAAAATTTGCTTTAGAACATAATACCAAACTGTTCAACTACATACTCAATCTGCTTTTGGTAGTAAAGAAACAAAATGCGAACAGTATTCTAACTATCCTCACAACTATCTGCAATAATGTATATACTAGGTTAAACATTCAGAACATACCTAACACATCAGCCCAGTAAAATGACAAAAATTAATTTCATAAAATTACGTAAATCTCATTTTTTTAATGTTCTCAGCAATTCTACAGCTTATCTGCATATCTGTAGGATTTTCCATCCATATGCCCAAGGCATATGAACACAACATGTACATTAGGTTGTCAATTTCTTGATATGTTTTTGTCATACTGAAACATGAATGAATTTAGCTTTGAAACCTCTGTAAATTATAAGCACTAATTATCACACTATTATTCAATTACCATTCATAGTATACAAAGTTGAACTGTTACCTCAGTGCTCTGATACTGTATTACATGTGATACTTTCCTGCTAAATAACGAAGTAAAATACAATCCAAAAGTTCTAAGAACAGAGGTGGTCAATTTTTACGTATGTTCTCGAAGTAGCAGATGCCACACACTTTTATTATCCTATCAGCACAAAATCTCAACCAAGAAAAACAGTATGATCTGCCTTTCAAATGGCATACTCTGATCTGCAGCCAAAGGAACCTGTGCCACCAGGAGCTGTGTCCTTTCATCTCCTTGGTAAATACTTATTAATAAGTACCTTAATCCTTCAAGACAATAGACTGCTTCTAAGACAAATCCCTAGCTGGAAAGTTGTTGCTTTTTTGGGCGGGGGGGAGCTGGTGTTGGTGTTTCTTTCTTTGTGTTGGGTCTCTTTTTTGACCCTCCCCCCCTTTTTTTTCTGCCTCTCTACTTCCAGTGATGGAACTTAAGAGATGTAAATTATAAACAAATGCCTGCAAATACTTACTAGTTTCCTCCCACTTTTTTTTCTTCTGAACTTTTGCACTGTGGACCATTATTTAATAAAAACAAAAACACACCAAGAAATTGATAACCTAACCATTAAGTACAGGATTTTTACCATGATTTGTAACAGAAATCAGCAGTCACTTTTGCTCTACTGATACACAAGCCAATGGTTCTCTAATAAAGCTAACAGATTCCCTTTTGAAAGTTACTCTTCAAATGTGACATTAGAAATGCTCACTACTGAGTATGTCGACCTCTGATGGCATGTTGATTAACCCAGTAGATAGGAGGTCAGTGCTGTCAAACATCTGTCTTACTGAAGCAGGGTGCCAGAGGCTTCACCTGGATCCTAACATTACAAGCTTTTATTCAAGCTTCAGAATCCTTCACTCTTAAGACTGCCAGGGTAAGATCCCAAGGGGAGGCAGAGTAACAGATTCAATGTTATCACTGCAAATCAGATACTAATCTCAGTACAAAAAGTTAGGCAATTTCCAGGTTCATTCATCTCATTGTTTACTCAAATCCTGCTGGAAGGTTACATTAGTATTTATTAAGTGACTTTCACAGTGAGGGAAGGCCACAAAACTCTGGAAGAACCTGTCCAATGAGAAACCTGTGCAATAGTACTATGAAAATATTCTACATGTAAAAAGTTGTGTGTGCACCCCCCCACAAACCCACAATACCACGTTTTTCTTACCACTATGAACAGTCCACCATTTTGTTCCACTTCAGCTGTTTCCATAAGCAGTTCGATAGCTTTTCTTTTCCCAATTATTTTCACTACTCGGGCAATTAAATCCTTCTTGGGCTCACAAAGCCTTAGAGGAGGGGAAAAAAAGGGCACATTTATTGTCAGTATAATTTCTCGAGTAAAATTGACCACGGAACTTCCATAATGAATAATTCATTCTGTGGCACATAAAACTGTGCTAAAATTAAAGAGTCTATATATTGCAATGTGTTTCAATGGCTTCTTGAATCAGATTTCAAAATACTGAGCTTCTGAGGGACAGCTTTTTCTAAAGCATGCATTTTTAAAATTTGTTTCAATGAAAATGCATTGAGTGATTGTTTTTCTTTGTTGATGTGTGAAAGATTAAACCAAATAAGAAACTGCAAAGACCTGTATAAAACTCTGAAATTGAAGTATAAAAGTCTGCTGTGCATGTAACAGTTAAAATTACAGCACCTTTTACAGTTAAATCAACAATTAACTGGAGACAACAGTAAGTGTAAAAGTAAATAAAAAAGAAATCAGTCTGTTGACTAATCTATGATAACCTATAAAATGCAAACAAGAAAAATATCCTGCAATATTACTAAATTAAATTGTATTCTTTTGTTAGCAACAGTGTCCTCATACAGAAATTTTCATTGTCAGTCTGCATGAAGGGAGAGGCTTATATAGCATCAATTCACTGTGTATGTACTCCCACTGGAAAACATCATAAGCCCACAAATCAATACCACTTGTCCAGAGCAAGAGTTCATCTGCTAAATTCTCATTTTTTAATGTCAAAGCTTCTCATTAAGCACAGTCTCCTTATTTTGGAGAACAAGTCTTATGAGGAGCGGCTGAGGGAACTGGGGTTGTTTAGCCTGGAGAAAAGGAGGCTGAGGGGAGACCTTATCACTCTCTACAGCTACCTGAAAGGAGACTGTAGAGAGGCGGGTGTTGGTCTCTTCTCCCATGTAACTAGCGATAGGACAAGAGGAAATGGCCTCAAGTTGCGCCAGGGGAGGTTTAGGTTGGATATTAGGAAAAATTTCTTCACGGAAAGGGTAGTCAAGCATTGGAACAGGCTGCCCAGGGAAGTGGTGGAGTCACCATCACTGGAAGCATTCAAAAAATCTGTAGATGTGGCGCTTTGGGACATGGTTTAGTGGTCATGGTGGTGTTGGGCCAACGGTTGGACTTGATGATCTTAGAGGTCTTGTCCAACCTTAATGATTCTATGATTCTATTCTATGATTCTATGCTATAAAGTTGCATACATTACAATGACTGCATAATAGGTGTATGACCACACATGTGAACTATTTAGAACAACCAGGCTAGCTTCAACTGCTTCAATTGTATGACTGAAGTTACTGGAAATTAAATGTTAAAACTCACATTTTATGACAACTGTCCCAATCATGAAAAGAATTACTCAACCCGCTTAACTTTATACTTTGTGTTTAATCTCACTGAGTTCAATGAATGATAAGACACCAGAAGGTAAATGCTTTCTTAAATATTTATAGGATTGTATTTGAAATTGTGAATTATTGGAAGAGATGGAAATGTTTCTCAAAGATGCAGAGAACTCTAAGATAACCAGGACTCCTTAGAGAGCTAGTTAAATAGACCTTCTGTTAGTAGCAGTGGCAGCTTAAACAGTCAAATCCCCAACTATTGTTCATTCCGGCCCTGCATAATCCTCCTGTATGCATGCTTTAACAATCAGCTGTGCACTGCAATAGGAAATGAACAAGGTAAAGGGCAAAAATGGCATAAAATGGTTAGAAAAAACTCTTTGATTTCATAGAATCATAGAATCATTAAGGTTGGAAAAGACCTCTAAGATCATCGTGTCCAAC
>JASVER010000311.1:0-10118 GCA_030449065.1 Oceanodroma leucorhoa | reverse complement strand
TTGGCCTCGGCCCATCGATCCAGCCTGTCCAGATCCCTCTGCAGAGCCTTCCTACCCTCAGGCAGATCAACACTGCCGCCCAGCTTGGTGTCGTCCGTGAACTTACTGAGGGTGCACTCGATACCCTCGTCCAGATCATTGATAAAAGTGTTAAAGAAGACGGGCCCCAAAACTGAGCCCTGGGGAACACCGCTTGCGACCGGCTGCCACGTGGATTTGACTCCATTCACCACAGCTAAATTTCACACAATTTGACTCCATTCACCACAACTGAATTTCAGTTCACTCTGTGGGCCAGTACAACAAAAGATTATGAATTCAGGCACAGATGGCACAGCACAGATCAAAGAACAGTGCTGTGATGTGTATAACCACAATCCTACTGATGCAGTTCAGCACCACTGTTACTATAAACAATTCGAAAAAAGAGGCTTCTGCCCTATTTTGATGAAGGTCAATATAACAAAGAAAAGTTTATTACAAGAGACATGCTCAAAGGTTTCGAATTCATAAATGAGAAGCTACTGAGAACTGATAACAGCATTAATAATTGTCTAATTGCTACATTTCAGCATCTGGCAATACTAAGTATCACATATAAGAAATCAACAGTGATCAATAAACCCAGGTTTTATTTAAATGTCAAGCTAACCATCAGTAAATCTTGTAACTCTTGTTCCCTATTTAACATCATTTTCTTCCCTTGCACCACTGAAAAGGGATTGTGGCAGTTTAAGTCAATCTAAGTAAGAATGACTGCAGTCACGTGCCCTCCCTCACAACATCACCCAGTGCTGACACTGCCAGCTCAAAGGAAACTGTGCAGCAAATTTGTTCCAGAAACAAATCTCTCTGCAAACTAACTCTTCAAAAAAAGCAACAGGCTTTTGGACAGAGAAGTTTTCTGACTCAGCCCAGTGTACAATAAAAAAAATAGCAGGACTGTGAAAAGAATTGGATAGTGGTAAGTATGCATATGGCTGGAACTTGGTAACCCCAACACTGGCTTCCATAAATTAGCACAGAAATGCAGCTCAGTCTCACAACACAGAAAGAGGGAAGGCCTGATTCCAGTGCTGGTGTCTAACCTTGGTGCAGCCCTTAGTTACAATGCAGCAAAATGTTTTCTTCAGACAAGCATGTTCCATGTAAAGAATATGTGTACTTCAGAAGCTGTGCTCTCCAAAACGTTACACAGTCTGAGTCATCTACAGTTTCAAAGATTTATAACTTAGCCAGATTTTCATGGTGACCACAGCAGGTGTTCATTGGTGTCCAACTCCAAACACGCAGCTTTACTCATGGGGTATTTCCTAAAAAGCCACTACTAAATCCATGTCATGAGAAACAATATTTTTCCTTGCCATTGTTCTGAAATAACAAACCATTCTGGTGGATCTTTGGGGGAAAAAAAAAAAATTAGACAGTATTTACTAGATGCTTCTACAAGATACCAACCATAATGCTGCATTTTAATCCCAGGATTTTAGAAATACAGACAAAACAGCGCTCAGGCTTTTTGTAATCTGGTATGACATCTTACATATTTAGCAGTAAGAAAGCTTTTCCCCTCCCCTCGTCTTTTCCATCAACAGTCTACCAATCTTCATGAAGTGAAGATACACTGTTATTAAACTCACCGATAAGCAATTTCATCTGCCACTTTTTCCTCTGAATCTTCTTCTGTTATCTCATACCTTCCTTTATATTTCATTTCTTGTCTTTCACCCAGTCTGTCTTTTACAGGCCGCTTCCGTTTGAGAAAACCTTGCCCATTTTCTTCTTCTGCTGGCAATGTTTTCTTGTCATCATGCATGTATTCATCCAGTTCTTTATCTAAAGTCTCTGCCTCCTTTTGCTGAGCTTCCTTCATCAGCTTTTTAGCCAATAAATAATTGTAAGTCTCAGACTGCCTGCTTCTGTCAATACTACCATCCATGCCTAAAATCCCAAGTTCAGTAGCCACTGCATCCTGATTCTGCTCCTGGAGCACCACACCCCAAATGTTGTTGACCTTCTTGCCACCTAGAGCAGTTTGTTTTTGATGGCTCTGGCTAAGCTGAAAAGGCTCAGATTTAGCAGGAGGAAAGTTGAAACACTTCTGTCGTTTTCGTTTCCACAGACAGCTGTCATCATCAGACTCAGAAAAGCTTTCATCACTTGAATCCACACTTTTGGTTGTCCGATAAGGAACACTTGGTGCACATGATGAAATGCTGCTCTGGAATGGTCTGCCTGAATCATTGCCATCATGTGATTTCTGAAATGAAAAAGTAAATGTCCGTTAACTTAATTACTCTTGTAAACTAAAAGAGCTATCAAGTCATGCCAAAGATTTGATTAGCTAGTAAACTTAATTCTGACTCATGTGACTGTTTGGGCAGTCCCCTATGAGCATCTTTTGGACTACAGTTGACAGGAGCATCCTATGAAGTTTCTGTATTTTGAATGCTTGTATATGAAAGACAGTATGGCTGCTGCAGAAAACAGGAGTTATATAGCTATAGATATCAGGAGTCTCTAACCTACTTAACGTAATCTTTGTTAAATGAAATTAAAATTATTACGAGACTGGAAAAGCTATTAAAATTCCCAAATCGGACAAAGACACAACATGCACAGCAGTTCTAAGAAAGATTAAAACAACAAACCACCATGGCAACTTAGAAGTTTTTTTTTAACAACATAGAAATTAATACTCTCCAGAGTCTGAAAGGGGACAAGGCTAGTGATCTGCAAACACAATAGTGTTCCCAGAGATTCAAATGAGAAGAAAAAAATGACCAAAAAACCCAAATCCACAAAACTTGGATGCTGCTCAGACTTTGAGAAGCTAACAGTGTACTGTGATTCTGGTTCAGCACATGACCAGCTGGGGACAGTAGTATCTTACAGAAGAACCGAGGTTTTCTTCCTTTAAACCAACAAGACACCACAGACTCACTAGGGCTTCATATTAATTAGGACAAAACTCCTAAAGGTTTCAACATACTTTACAAAAAAAGCCCCATTGCTATAAAAATATTCAAGAAATGCTGTTTCCCCATACACCTGACAGATAAACTAAAATATGACAGCCAAACCGGCTCAAATCTGCATAACCTGTGAAAGCACTATGGGTAACTTAAACCAGAATTCTTATTCCCAGTTGCTGGAAACTTTTGGCCACGCTGCCTGTGCTGATCTGCGGTAAACATTTTCCTTACTCATAATTTTAATTTTTGCCTAACTGATTTCCTATTGTAAAGTTATATGCTATTCCATGATCTTTAAAAATAAGATCTCTTCCTTCAGTTTCAGGTGAAATAAAAATTCTTTCTTTAACCATACTACTTTCACAAACGTTATGGCACCTTTTCTTCTTCCTCCTATTAGCAAACAGAGAACAGAAGTCTTCAACTTATATTATCGTGTTATGAAATACAAACCTTTAATTTAAAATGAATTCCATAATGCAAAACACTAACAACTCCATAAATTAAAAAAAAAAAAAAATCCCACGTTGGTAATAATTTATTTTGTGCTACACATCCCAGAACTATATTGCAAATAAATCAAAATAACCAAAGAAAATAAAAATCCTTACACGTACAGTGTCATCCACTGATTTATCTTACTTTGGAATCTTTTCCTGCCCACACACCACCATAAATTCCTCATAACTTCATAACACACTCTAACGTGAAAACAATATGAGACGCTTGGAAACAAATAACACCTCTTCAGCAATTCACGGATGCAAAAGAGTCGTAAAGCCAAGGGAAAGCAGTCGTCGCCGCCCATTGCTTTCATGCATTTTCACAACGGCTTGTTTCTGTTGTTCTTGAAGCGACGAGTGGTACCGGTGAGCACCCTCCTTTGCTCACCAAACCCCACGTCCAGCAACAACAAAAGCCTCCCCCGCCCCGCGACACCATGCGGTTTTCCCAACTGACCGAGCACCGGAGGAACAAGCTGGTTCCTGGGCCCAGGGCGCGGAGAAAGCAGTCACCCCTGGGGACGGGCCCCCTGACCCGAGCCGCCCAAGGGGTATCGGGTCCCCCCTGCCGCAGGCGCCAAGCACCGCCGCGGCTCGGCCGCCCTCGGGCCCGTCCAGCGCCTCCCCCCGCCCTCAGGCCGCTGCGCTCTCCCGGCTGGGCCTTCGGCGGCCCGCCGCCAGGGGTGGCGCGGCCCCGGCTGGAGCGCGGGCCTCGCCGCCTGCCACCTCCCCTTCCTCACCTGCTGCGGCTCCCCGGGGGAGCCGGCGCCAGGCATGTCGGAGTCCGAGTCGGAGAGCTCCCCGTCCTCCACGTCGCCCTCCATCCTCCGCGCCTCCAGCGCCATACCCGAGCGGCGGGAAGGAGCGGGGCGGCGGGGAGGAAGGGCCGGGCGCAGCCGCGACGCGCAGCCACCCCATCTCACCAATAGGGAGAGCGAGGGGCTGTGACAGAGGCCGCGGTGCCTGTCGGGAACGCCAGCGACGGGGCGGGAAGGCGAGCGGGGGAGGGGCGCTGCGCCTGGCCGCCATCTTCTCCGCGCCGCGGTGGGCGGCGGGAAACCTAGCAGCGCCAGTGCCGGCTTCTTGGCGCGTTGTCTTGTTGCTGTAGCTGCGGCAATGGCCGCTGCTGCACAAAGAAAGAAGTTCAAATGAAAATCCGTCCCGGTCGGCTTTATCGTGTGTCCGGGGCGGCTGGCGGGGCCGTGCGCAGCCGTCGCCTCAGCGGCCGCGGGGCCGCCCAGCGCACTGGGTACCGGCCGCGGCGTGCGGCTCCTCAGCACAAGGGACAACAACAACAAATTAGGAATTATAATTAACAGTAATATGTACCTTATTCGACTTCCACAATGATTGCAAGCTAAATTACTCTCCATCAACAGCAGTACAATCTCTGTGCATGTATGTGTGCTTCCAGACACCATCCCTTTCCCAGGGATCCAAGACAACCCCATCACTCAGACTTCTGGCCTTTTGAGTGGTATTTGTTGTTTAGCGTTTTTCTCTAAAACTGTATGTTGTATAGCAGTTTTCTCTAAAACTAAATTTTCTGAGCAGGTGTGAACTGTTCATTTTGCTTAACATCAGGATAAAGATTATCATAAGAATGTGGTCAGGACCCATTAGGTCAGGAAGACCAAAAAATCTTTAAACCCATGCACTTTCCTTTCTATCCTTAACTTTAGCTGATCCTAAGTGAATATAGATTTCTCAGATTTTCAAACTTAAAAGCCTCACGGTATGTTGTTATTCTTGTCAATATTCTCCAAATGGTAGAGAGCTGTGGAGGTGTGACTCAATAAAATTCAGCACTAAGGTGCTGAGACCTTGCCATTCCTTGCCCTTCAAAAGCCTACAGCATGCAGGAATGTAAAATCTGAAATGAAAGAAACCTTGGTTCAGTGCATATGTTTGATAGCAGACAATTTCTTTGAGTGTTCTTCTCTGAGGCAAGTAGCAAACAGTGGGCGGGAAATGCTTCATAAGGATGATATTCATGGGATTGTTAGTCCAGACTGTGACACAGCAAATAAATCCATATAGTGGAACTATGCCACCCTTTCAAAGTACTAAGCAAGTTAAGGCTTTCAGAATTGCAAGAATATATCCAAAAGATACTCAGCATGACAAAAACTTAAGGAAAGCATAGGACTAATCACTCTACTCCATGCAACAAGGATGCCTCTAGAGTCATTCTTGCTCCTCCAGGCCACAGAGTTCACTACCCAAGTGCTCTGACTCTTTGAGTAACCCAGGAAAGCACTTGAAATGTCCTTCTCTGGATTTTGAAGGAATCCTGCTGCTGCAAGCTACAGCCCTCTAACTCTGTGGGGAATTGGTGGATAGTCRTAGGTGTGTCAGCATTGCAGCCAAAGCAGAGGCCTGTGTCACCTACAAGTTATAAATGTGCTAATCAGGATAATATTAATATTAGCTTGCCTTGAACCTGAATCTGGGTGTACTAAAATAATACAGCAATAGCACGTACGTTTTTTGTAGTACTGTCAGCCAAGCACAGTTTTAAATAGGGATATGAGCTGTGTGATCATCCAAAAGGCAAAGKTGGGTGAAGTTGCACATAGGAGGCATGCAAGCAGCGAAAGTGGTGAAAGAAAGGGCAAGATAAGCACAAGGGCATGCAA
The DNA here is from genome assembly GCA_030449065.1 of Oceanodroma leucorhoa. Lineage (NCBI taxonomy): Eukaryota > Metazoa > Chordata > Aves > Procellariiformes > Oceanodroma > Oceanodroma leucorhoa. Next base: position 4,001 of record JASVER010000311.1, on the reverse strand, counting down.
AGAGGCAGGGCATCCTCCCAAACATGGAAGAAGGATGAGTGTCAAGACAAGAGAAATCAAATTAAGCAACACAGTAAGCAGAAATATACCCTACCCCCACCCTGCCGTTTTTGGAAAGAGAGGGCAATAGTGTAAAAGCTGGCATGAGCAAGAAGAACCTGAGAAGAAAAAAAACACATACAGTTTGGTTCTGATTTTTCTCACTAAGAATCTCTCCAGCCTGCTCACCATGACCTCAAGATAAGGAACCACCAGGGACTCTGGCCATACGAACTTACTATATGGCATCAGTTCCATGGTACTGTATACCCACAGCTAATTTAGAGTATGATTGTGTAAGACTAATATATGTAGAATATGATTGTATCAGACTTCTGTAGAAGTACAGGTATGGAGTAAAGTGGCGTTCTTGTGTAAGAACTGCCCAAGTGTGTTGTTAATGAATGAATTCAATACAGTTTAAAACTGCCCAGATTTACCAGTCTTCTAAACACAGCCATCAAATTAATCCGTAATTCCCTGAGATGTATAACTGCATACAGATGATATAGATATAGATATACGTATAGGTGTAGGCTATGGCATAGGCATAGATGTAAACATAGGCATAGATATATACACATATAGTCTGTTGCAAGAGCATGCATAGGAACAAGTGTTTTGGAGCAGGGGTAGTATCTCCCGGGAAAGGAACAAAGTCTCTATTGACTTATAGAAAAATCAGAAAATTCTGAATTTAAGCCGGACAGGATGAAGAGGGTAACCCCTTACTGTTATTAGAACATTATTAGTAATTTGTTTTGTATGGAACACTGCCACTTAATTAAAAAATCTAAAAAGCTGATGTGCTTGTAGCAGACCTCTCCTTACCACAGGGCTGAGTTCGATGGGTGCTTTGTTTTTCTCAGTTATCGCAGTGTTCCAGTCCTTGGCCATGGGTAGATCAAGACCTGTAGACGAGGGGTATCAAAGAGCTGTTAGAACGACAAAGTTGAAGGATGCAACTCAAACACACGGCAGTGGAAGAAAAAGTATGAGAGCTACTTGTTTACAGAGCAAAGCACACCATAATTCTCTGTCCTTATATACTATCCCCTCTGATACCTTCACCCTTCTTACAGCTTTACATCACCTTTTTTTATTAGTACTGCGCCCGCGTGCTGCCACATTACACAGCAAAACAAATTAATTCCCGACCAGCTGTGAGGACACAATCTAATTTCCTTTAGTCTAGTCACACAACAAAACTGAGAGCTTATGTCAGCCTTCTGCTTTCTTGCCAGCTGGAGGAAACGGGCATCAAAAGAACGGACCACAGCTTTGCAACAAGCATCAGTGACATTTTTGAAAGGTTGCTACGGGCTCCAAGGCTAGACTTGCCATATTTTCACACTTTTCTTTTGCTCTCAATAGTTCTGTTATCAGCCAGTTTCACCATGGGTATGTTACTAAGACTAGTAAAGGATTAAAGTACTACTCGGGAGAATAAAGCAGGGAAGAGGATGAAAACATAATTTGCAAGCACTGAGGATGAAGTTACCAGTGTTTCATGTAAGTAAAGAGTTGGTTGATTTCAAAGGGCATTCTGCCTGAGTAACAACCGTGGGGCCATGTCCAGTGTTTTCTACCCCTGCTGATTTATTTCAGGAGGGGTGAAATAAAAGCACTGTGAGTTTTGATTATAAGTGGCGAGATGTTCGTCAGTTGTGACAAACCCCAGGACTACATATTAACGGAGATCAATGCCTTCTCCTCTGCAGCAGTGTAATACATCTCTCTGCATTTGGCAACAGCCCTCACGTGCAGGCACAATTCCTGAACTCAGTTCAAGCTACACATGACAACACATTTAGCACGGGAAGGAAGACCTCCCTATATTCTTTGACACTGAAGCTCCCCAAACTGCAGGCTGCTGTTTTGAACAAAGCATAATGCACAAGTGTGGTATTTGAATAAACCTCCTTTTCTCCAGATTCTACGGTATGATAATGTAACACAAAATCAGGAGCCCCTGCAGTAAATTACCATGGAACTGCAGTGCAGTTTTTGACCTGTATTTGCTGAATACAAAGCACTACAAATAAAAATAGCATTCAGAGGTGTATTGCTACAGAAGGTACTTAATTTTTGTGACGTCTTTAACGTTACTCAAGTCCAGGCAATGTACATAAAAGGAACCTGCTGTAAAAGAGATTTTTGGTTGCCTGACTTCAGCTAGTTTCGAATGTCAAAYTGGAGTATAATTAAATGCAAATAACTCTCAGAACAAGTACTTTCAAGATGCAAAGTAAAAACTGCAAGCCTCTGGATGGCACAAAGTAATTCTGTTACAACCTGGTTTTGCTTAAACTCATTGCGACACCTGATGGTCTCAAAACTACGTTGTGTCTCCTTTGCTCCTAGCAGGAAGAGACTTTCTTCACTTGGGGACAGCTCAAGTGAACGAGACCTGTTCTTTGTAAGCGCTCTGGCAAAAACACAGGCAGTATTGAAATGAGATTTCATTCCTCCTCCTTTTCGGCTGTGTGACAGCTCTGCCCATAAAAACCTGTCCTGTGCACACTGCCTATAAATAAGAGAGAGGAAGCACATGTGTTGCTTCTCGTCCAAGCTGTTGGAAGCTCTTAGTCTTACAACTGTGCACATCTTTGAAGRACTCGGAGCAAGTATCTTCCCAAAGTGATTTTACATGTAATGATTAAATCTATCAACTGAATCAGGATAATTTCACTTACCTCTTGCCAAGGTGATAAATGGGGATTTTAATGCTGTGAAGTATAATGTTTCGGCTTAGGGTCATCAAAGAGTGCCCTCAGTTTGTGAAGTATTTATGAAGTATCTACCACCACTTACTGGAAATGCCTTCATTTATAGGTTGATATAAAATCCAGCTGCCTAATGAGCTTGCAGTGACAACTCTTCTGTCACAGATACTATTGCTGTTGGCCCCTCTCTGCAGAGCTCAGCTGTAGGGTTTCCAGTCTGTTATTTCAGCTCTTCTCCTGGTGGGAAGTTAGGGCTAAATTCTGACCCTAGTTTGATACACCCTCTCCTGAATCTGAGTTAGTTAACTAGTTAATCCTAGTTAACTATGGTGCCAGTGTTAACTAGGGAAAGAGCTAGTACCAAGGTAATATACCAAAAARGGACAATCTCCTGCTGCAAGGTATTCAAACATTGTCACGTCCCAGGCTACAGGGAAGACAGGGATGAAGGGGACTCGTTTGGGCCACCAGGTTCAGTTCTTCTAAATCAGTAGTGCCGCAGAAGATCTCACGGAACATCCTCTACAAAATATGCTCTATCGATGGCTGACAGTGAAGTTAAGATTGTGGAGGGTTAAGCACGGTAAAGGGCCAAACTCTCACCCAGGCCCTCCTCAGCGGGACAGGGGGAGGAAACAGGATGAGAAAGCTTGTGGGTCGAGATAACGTCAGGGAGGTTGCTTACCAACTACTGCTGTGGGCAAGACAGACTCCACTTGGGAAAAACTAATCGAATTTACTGCCAAACAAAATAGATTTGGGTGGTGAGAAACCAAGGYGGACATGAAAGCAGCGCCTTTCCTCCCGCCCTGCCGGGCCCAGCACCCCCTTCCRCCAGGCCCCTCCAGCCCCGCTGAGCGCCGTGGGGGGACGGGGGTTGGGCAGCACTTACCAGTTTCTCTTGGCCGCTCCGTCCCTCTCACGCCTTCCCCTGCTCCGGCACGGGCTCCCCACAGCCGCAGCGGGTACCTCCTGGCGCTGGGATCAGCTGGAGCACGACCGTGGCGGGAGGCAGCCCTGCAGCAGGGGTTTGCGCAAGTGGAGGCGCAGCTCTTGAGCAGGCCCGGCTGCTGGAGCCGCTGCCCCGCTAAGGGCCGGGGCGTTATTCACATTAAAACCTGCGCTGCTGTCACGGCCAACAACAAAGGGCCTGTGCTTTACACTTACAGAAATTTTGGACATAGCGGAGTGAGTTCAGCCAAGGGCAATGAAGATGGCTGAGGGATGGGAGCATTT
>JASVER010000032.1:10480275-10610529 GCA_030449065.1 Oceanodroma leucorhoa | reverse complement strand
TCACCGCCAAACCCAAAACACAGCACCCCCTCCAGCTACAGGAAAGAGAGTTAACTCTGTCCCAGCCGGAACCAGGACATCTCAATATAATGTTTTAAGAGTAAAGTGACAACAAAGTACAAAAGTAAGTTGGAAAAAATATTACCTCCTAATTTATTGAATTTGGGTAAACACTTGAACTGAATCTCAAAGACCTTCTGTTGGAAATTGGCTTTTGTAACTTTTAAAAGAAAAAAATAAACAATTTTTTATAACATTGCTTGGAAGGATAACTTAATAGTACTGGCTTCACAGAAAACAAGAGAATGAAAGCAGGAAATTAAAAGCTGGTTTTACTCCAGTACAAGCCAAAACCAAGAACAACTCCTAAAATCTTTAAAAAACGTAGTATCTTGGAGAAAGTCACACCTCATAAGAGGGTTAAAGAAATGGAAGAGCCAAAGAAGAGGAATAAACTTAAGATAATCAGCACTAGGAAGAACCATTAGAATCTGAAATAAACACATTATTTTGAAAAAAGAAAGAAACTAACATCATAAAGAGATACAAACCTCTAAAGCTTCAGATTTTGAAACACAATAGTACAAAGGTTTGACTCTGGGTCATTTCAGGGGACGTTTGCTAAAACAGAATTACTTCAATATTTTCTTTTGAACTTATTGATATTCAAAGTACTTTTTCCACTAAAATATGGACTTGTAAAATAGCAATAGTATTAACAGTAATTGTTATAAAAATGGTCTGTTACATCTATGTAAGGATAATATATGGTTCAATTTAATGTATTTCCATCATATGCCATTAGATTAAATTCCATGTACATGTTTAAGACAAAAGCAAAAGTGACCAAATTAGACAATTTTCTCCTAATCAGGCTCCTAACCTGTTCCTAGGAGGCAGTTTCAAAAGTAGCTGAGCCAAACTAATGGTTTTCTGCCTATGAAAGGTTGTTTCTTCCTTCTCTTTCTTTAATCCGCTGTTAACCAGTGTATGCTTCCATCTGTCTCCTAGTGATGGGTGTTGTGTTTCTGTGCCCTTCTGTGAATCAACTCTGTACCCTAATAGAAAACTATTCTCCTATTAGGCTCATAAACTGGAGAACAACCACATAACAGCTGGGAGTAAACAGGAAGACTGAAGAGGAATATAAATCCTCCTTTTTGGGCAGTGTTTAAATCATAATGGGGTTCATCCCTTCAAACTATAGTCTTATTCCTGGCATGCCTTGCAGTATGTGTTAAACTACAAAATGGCTGTGCAAAGTTTTGCAGAACATGCTCTTTCAACACAAGCCCAACTGTGGGCATGGGATTAAGGTTATGAACATCACAATTCCACGTTACATGAAATGCCTCATTACATCAATAATCAGATCTATTTAAGTAACTGCCCTCATTATTTCAAAAGATGATTTCTCAGCCTCTTAGTTGGCAAAGCTGCTTTGACTGTGCAGGCAAATAGAGCTCACAACTCAAGATTTCTTACATTTTCTCTACCTGAGGAAGTATTTCTGTGTGCTGAATACAGTATTTCTAAAGAACATGAAATCTACCACCAAAAGTAACAGAATTAATAATAAACACCATATTTCTACACATACTATGTATGATATACCCCTTTTGAACTATTTATTATGAGAAATAATTAATTCAATGGAAAGCACTCTCCTAACCCTGAATGAGGGATTAACTTTAAGTGCACAGCAAGATCTACTAGATCAGTAAAATTACTACTGGTAAAAAAAATGTATTAAGAATAAGAGGAAAGTTAAAAAGAAAATGTGAAAATTATTTTTTTAAGACTTCAGAAGAGAAGTAATCTCTTTCACATTAATCTTTAGCTTGTTTTGTTTATTTTAGGGAAGCAATAATTATCCAGGTATTTCAAACTATGAGAACTGTAAGACGGAAAGCCAGTGAATATCAAGCAGTTTTATGTGAATCAATCATTAAAACAGACTACTCCTCTAAAAAACTTCTTTCCACTGTAAACTTCAAGTTCAAATGTTTCTATAAATATGAAAATTAATATACTCTTAAAATTAATTCACATGGAGAAAGTTATTTAAGTCTTAGTCTCCTGTTGCAATATATTTCAAAACACTTCTGTCAAAATTCCCCTAATAATATCATCTAGCTATTTAAAATACTGCTTGGAAACACTTTTTTTAAATGCATTGATGACCCACACTTATCAAGCTGTGCCTGTTTTTCTAGTAGACCAGCCCTACCAGATAAGAGGAAGCTACTAGTCGCTTCAACCAAAGGCTATCAGTTCTTATTTTGACTCAAGCATGCTTACAGGCAGAATAACAGGTCATTTTCAGTGAAAGGAATAATGGGCATAAGAYGTAAGTGACCATTTCAGAGTACACAATGAACAAAAATGAAAAACATGCTTATTTAACTCTGCGTATGTATGCATGTGTATAAATACATGGTATATATATGGTCTCTATACAGATAGTCTTTCTCTGTGGCCTAAGGCTTATTCAGTTTAATATACATTATATTAGTAACTAATATAGACATGACACTGGCTTAACATTAACATTAGTTTGGGAATAACAGCCACAGTACCAGCAACTACTAACTATGCTTGTCACACAACTTCTGCCATGAGTAACTTCTTTCGGGTACTCAGTTCCTCAAAGAAACAAGATTATCATTACCTGGGTCCTCATTAGTTTTTTCTTAATATCATTTTTATTTAAAAAACCTCTCATCTGTACATTTCAATCAGAAATAATGTCGATATGTCAACAGGGTATAAAGCTCACAGACAGCAGACTAATTTAAAAGGAAAACTACCACCTATCTGCCTGCAAAGTCCTCAAAACACTGCAACAGGCCACATGCTTAAGTGAAAACTACTTGCTCATCCAACACAATAATGATTTTATATTAAAAGTAAGAATCACCACTTACCTAACGAATCCACTGATCTGGTGTGTCCTGCATTTGCTTACCTTCAACAGTTTGAGTGAGTCTTTGGAAAAGGCATGAGGGTTGATTTCCTATTTAAACTAAACATGTCCATTTCTCTGTGACTGGAGAATTCTCTGGAATTGTTACTCTAAAGCTTGCTGCCATGTTATTGTGCTACTATGTTATGCCCACACATAATATACATACACACACAGAAAATAAGCAAATGCTACATAAATCTTGTACGGACATCACAGCATCCCAGGACGATTGAGGTTGAAAGGGACCTCTGGAGGTCACCTGGTCCACCCCCCTGCTCAACCAGGGACACCTACAGCCAGTTGCCCAGAACCACGTCCAGACAATGTTTGAATATCTCCAAGGATGGAGACTCCACAACCTCTCTGGGCAACCTGTGCCAGTGCTCGCTCACCCTCACAGTAAAAAAGTGTTTCCTGATGCTCAGAGGATGCTCACCTGTGTTTCAGTTTGTGCCCATTGCTTCTGGTCCTATCACTGGACACCACTGAAAAGAGCCTGGCTCCATCCTCTTTGCACCCTCCCTTCAGGTATTCACATACATTAATAAGATCCCCCCTGAGCCTTCTCTTCTCCAAGCTAAACAGTCCCAGCTCGCTCAGCCTTTCCTCATATGAGAGATGCTCCAGCCCCTTTATCATTTCTGTGGCCCTTTGCTGGACTCCCTCCAGTAGCTCCATATGTCTCTCATACTGGGGAGCCCAGAACTGGACACAGTACTCCAGGTATGGCCTCACCAGTGTTGCGTAGAGGGGCAGGATCATCTCCCTCAACCTGCTGGCAACGCTCCTCATCATCAGCTGCCTTTGTCACAATGGCACATTGCTGGCTCATGTCAACTTTGTGTTCACCAGACATCATAATCATCTTTTTTTTTCTGAGAGTATGCTTTTCTTTCCTGTTCAGAAGTGTGCAGCCACACTCTCCGGTGCAGAGACAGATGGCACTGCAATGGAACTTCTAAATTTAAAGGTATGAATGACAAATGTGCAAAAAAACCAGACAAAACATCTTTCTAAGTGACCATTAGAGAACCTATGATGAGAATATAAAATACGCCATTAAGAAGTGTCTCAGTCACCCCAATACTGATATAAACACATTTCTTCACAGTTAAGTCAAGGGCAAATTGCCTTCTCTACAAATGCTTGCAGTCAACTTACAAACAAGCACCTGAATGAGAGTTAACGTGCTTATAACACATACTTATTTTGGGGAAAAAACTAAGTGGTCTCTGCCCAAGCACAGGCCACTCCTCTTTTCTTCTTTTTAAAATCAAATTGTGTGTGTTTATATATTAGTAAGACTACCATGGCATACCACATACAGTGATTTTTCGTTGCTCTAACCATCACAACACATGACCTGAAAGAAAGCACCTCTAATAGAGCAACACGATCAGTTCAGAAATAGTCGCTGCCACAGGTATTGCCAAGAATCTGGATAAATTGACAGGCAGCTGAGTGCTATGAGCAGCATTTTGCTGATAACTTGGAAGCTTCAGCTCCCAGACAGTATATAAGGATTCCCTGGGGAAACCACACTGTAGCAGGTATGTCAAGGTGACAAAGTATCAGTGCCACACAATCCACTGAAAGATATATTCTGGCTACCAGGTAAAATATGCTGTGACTACAAAAACAAAAGGAGAAGAGGCTGTCAGGTGAAGAAGCAAAAAAGAATCTCAAACACCATGATTCAATAGACAGGAAATATCCCAAGCAAATTTTCCCCCATTTTTTCTGATTAGAAGTTGTAGTGTTTTCTCTCTATTATATTTAAAAACTTTGCTAATTGATTTCAACTACTTCTAGTGAGATACAGGTAAGATTCATTATTGAATAGAAAAAATGTATAAATCAGATGGCAAATATGTCTAAAGAGTGAGGACTGAAATTTTTTATCCATACATAAAGATTGTCTTGGGGATATATGCTCTGGGTTTGCAGGTCTTGAAAGTGTAGCTAAACACATCTGTTTCGTATTCTTCAAGGGTTTGTAAGTTCTAGTCTTAGCAAGGAAAACAATGTGAGAAAAGACATTAAAACTTCTGTTTTCTCCATTGACCCTGCATCTGCAGATAAAACACTTCAAAGCCATAGAAAACAGTCTCCTCATTGATAAGTAGTAATTTAACAAGTAATTCTATGGAATATCAAGAGATACTGGGTTAAAACCAGAAAGAAACAATCTATTTAGAACTACTGTTGTTATAATCTCAACCAGGTCAAGTTTTAACTTTGTTACAAAAGAAACAGGAAGAAAATCTTAAAAATCAAGTGACAATTGTCATTTTGAGCTTCTTCAGATGACCAGCATCTTGTATCTAGATGGAGAGCAAAGATGTTGCTCACGACACTCTAAATGCTTTTCTCAATCAGATGTTCTTGTGCTCAGCAGTGGCAGTGCTGCAGGCTGCCACCCGAGGTTCTTCACTCCCACGTGTTCTCCTACTTCCCTATCAACTAAAAAAGTTTTTCTCCCTGCTTCGGGTGCCTTCCTAACTACCCTCCTTGGAGAAAAGAAGCACAGCTTAGGTAGACAGTTTTTAATTAATAAGAATCTTTCCTTCCAAATCTCCTGCAGTTATGAAACATCACATTACTAATAAATCCAAAGAGCATCTATGGAGCATTAGCAGTTAAAATTGCCAAATATGTTTCTATAGAGAGGGATCTGTAGGTTTTCATATCTAGAAATACATATATATATGCATACACACACACACGTTAGTTTATGCGATAGAAGTGCTCGTCTTTGCAGACAGGAAGAAGCATGGCAGGAGCAACAAGGACAGGTCGGGGAGCCTGGCTGCTCCCAGGCCCACCACAGCAGCCATCAGCCTACTAGAAGCTCACCCCTGCTGCCTGATGGGGCAGGAGGCCTGGGGGCAGGGGGAGCCCCAGCAGCCCTGGAGGGCAGTAGAGGCCCCTGGCCCAGCCCCTCCTGGTGCCACAGGAGCACCCGGGGGGGGGGCCCAGGGCAGGGCCAGACCCCCCCGGATGCACCAGCAGGAGAGGCTCCACAGTCGGGGCGCCCCGTGGGAATGGCGACAGAAGGGGCTGGTGGGGTGTGGGCAGGGGCCATCACGTGCCTGGCCATGCCTGTGCCAGCCAGCACAGCCTGTCCTGTCTCCTCTAATTAAACTCCATTTCTGACAGTTTTCCTGGGCAAGGGCTTACTATTGTGCACGCACACATGCATGGAGGTCTCAGCGCCGGCCCTGCCGTGGGACCCACAGCGCAGCACCTGCAGTGAGGGTGGGTGTGCAAGTGAGAGTGCAAGTGCTAGAGAAGAGCATGCTGGACTAGCTGGCAAGTAGCTGAAGTGGCCTGAGAGCCAGGCGTGTGTCTACGGGTGAGAGCACCGGCAGCGCTTGCTCTTGGAGGGACAGGGTAGCCCTGGCCAGCTGCTGTAAAGACCATGGCATCTGGGGCTGTCTTGAGAGACCCATCCGTGTGTGCACGAGAGACTCTCTGTGGGAGGTGATGGGGGGAAACACAAGCATCCAGGACCACCGGATGGGCTGTGTCTAAGCCATCCACGGCGTGGGTGTGGGTGAGAGGAAGGGGAAAGGAAGAAGGATCTGCATCAATGGCTAGAGTGGGGCTGTGGCCATGGGGGCTCATGCCTCCAGGTGCCAACAGCTGGGGAGGCTGGGATCTGGGGCCAGCTGAGTGCCTAAATCCAGCTGCTAGAGGGATCCTCATTGCACATATGCATATATTGTGCACTAACAGACCTTCATCCTGATCAGCCAGAGAGGGGAACAGGATGAGGCCGTTGGCACTCTCTGTGCTTGTGTGAGTGCTGAGCATTTCTGCTGTGCTGTTCTGCGGGGCTGGCATGTGTACATGCATGTATGCGTGTCATATATGCTGTGTGTGCTCATGTGACTACTGGAAATATGTTCTCAGCCTCGCTACTGGCTGGATTTGGGGTCACGGAGCTGCAGCAGCCTTGCTGCTATCGGGCTTCTGGTTTTGACACATTTGTTACATACAAATGCATATATGTACTATATATAATTTAAAATATGTATCTGCGGATATCTCTATACAGATATATATCTCTATATATACAGATATAAAACTGCATGCACTTATAAACTTAACATCAAATGCAGTAAAATATCAAGAATAGTAACTCAGGAAGGGCTAGGGAGAAAAAGGCAACTTCCACGATGCTTTGTCAGGACTGATCCAAACCCCCAGGATGATGGATATTTGGCAGGAACTAGAAGTGTTCTTCCATTCAATATAAAAGCACCACCAGCGCAGCATCAAACACGTTTTAGGAAGGCATTGATAAACCAAAGTTGGTAGTCTTAAATTCTACATTATCTGATATTTCACTGTCATTAAAATTTCAATCTAATTCAAACATATGCAATGACACTTTGCAATGAACGATATCTAATCAGAAAATGCAGTGGGTGAGGTCCTTGCTAAACCTCCTATCAGATTTAGCAAAATAAGTAATAATTCATATCCCACACTTCCATGTGACATTGCTGATAGATACTAAAGTATCTCCAACATGACTGAATTTATGTATCAGATGTAGCACAGTGTACAATTGACATTTGTGCCCAGTTTCCTATTGTTTTCTCCAATTGCTTCCATCCCAGAAACTGTTGCTGAATCTGAAGAAGGCACACAGGAAAAATTAAGACAGATTTTTGGTTTTATTCATCCCAGTGTCTTTCTGCATTCTACTAAAAATCTGTTTCTAAACAACTAACAAATAATTTTCCACTTTTTAAATTAATCATGACATCAACAGCCAAGCCCTAAATACTTTTACGATACTGCTTCCCAAGCCTTTTATCAAAAGATATCCTAGTTGACTGTTGTTGCAGTTGGAGTATATGGTAGATTTGTCTCGCATGTCTGTGCATGGAAGTGACAAAACAGATTAATCCACAAGATCAACGTACGTGTAGGTTTGAAAACATAGATTTAAGTTCTCTAAAATTCATAAGTTTACTGATACTAGCAAAAGCTTATGAAGTCACCAGAAGGTTTGTCACTGCATTGTCTGCACCATGAACATGTGTACTTGTTGAAGAACCACAGCATTTTTAACTTTTTGCCAATTAAGGTGATTTTTGTTTATGCTCTCCACAAAAAAGAAAATAAAAAAATACAAACTGTGCAGAAGACCCATAAAGGCATTTGTACATAAAATGAGAGCCAGAGTCATCTGGAATAGTACTGGGCCCTTTGCTATATTCATAAAGAAATGCAAAAAGGTGGTTGGTTTTTTTGCTTTTGTCAGGTAACACAAGCTTTTAATATCGCTAGTCATTCAGACCTTCGATTGAGATTTATTAACCTGTCAAACAAAAGCAATTTTACAACATATACAACTGCAGTTCATTTCAGAACATTTATTGCTCTGTAAACAGAAAATCCAGATTCTCCTTAAACAATCTGTCCCTTTTCTTCTCCTTGAAACAAGAAGGAAGGCATGGTAGAGAAAGAAATTCTAAGTGAAACAGAAAGAAGTATTCATGAACTTATTTACACAAAGATATAAAAAGCCTAAAGTTATAAATTAAAATAGACTTTTACAGTGACTGCCTCTACTGAAAAAAATCTTTGGTGCCAGTAACTTACATCAAACAAAATGAAATAGGGGCACAGAAATGAGAAACAGTTTAAATTAAAGGTGGTCACAATACTTAAAGGAGGATGGCCTTGGCTGGGGAGATGATGTAGAACATGCCCCACATTCGGGCAATATGGATGAGAGGGGAGGGGGAAGCAGAACAGGGCCACAGCTCCACATTTACTTTGTGTATTTTGTGCTATGCAGTGCCCTAGTCATGAGTTAAAGCTAAAGGAAGTGTCAGGTTTCTGTATGTTCTTCAAATCTTTAAACACAGAACAAAATGACAACTCCAAGGAAATCTAAGTAATCGTGAAAGGCTATTTGGTTCATAATTTAAGTTAACGGTATCTGTTGAGCAAAAGCTTGACTATGAAATTCTGTTACTATTTAGTATCATAATTCTCATGTATGCAAGGATTATGTTTGAAAAGTTCATTAGTCATTAAAATTAGGAGAGAAGAAAACAGAAGAATGATGATAAACTTCAGGAAGTCCAGCAGAGGGCCACCAAGATGGTTGGGGTTGTAGCAACCTGCCCTATGAGGAAACGCTGAAGGAGAGCTTGGCTTGTTCACCCAGAGAAGACTTCAGGAGGGCCAGATAGCAGCTGCCCAGTATCTCTGAGGACATTACTGAAAAGATGGAGACAGCCTTTTTACCAAGGTGTGTAGTATGAACACGAGATGATGGTCCTAAATTGAAATAGGAGAGGTTCTGTCTCACTAGATATAAGGAAAAAAGGAAAAAAAGAAAAGAAAACAAAAAAATCACAGCAAGAATTAAGCACTGGAAAATGTTGTGCAGGGAAGCTCCGTGGTCTCCACTCTGAGAGGCCTTTAAGACCTGACTGGACAAGCCTGGAGCAACCTGGTCTGAATTCAGTATTGACTGCTCTCAGAAGATTGGATTAGTTACTTTGCGAGCTTCATTCCAACCTGAATGGCTCTACAGAAGAGTTAAAACAATGTATTAAGTATCAGTAAGCATTCCTCTGCTTCAGTTTTCAATCCCTCAAAGCATTAAGAATAATTTCTAAAATACTACCAGTACACCGGATATTGACCTTTTGTACCTACTGCATGTTAGAGCAATTATTACCTAAAAGAAGCCCTGCCTGCCAGGCCAAAGGGAAATACATTCTTTCTTGTACACTGCACTTCTTGGCACCTCTGCAATACAAAGCAAAACCAACAGATATCTGAACTGAAAGATTTTTCCTACCATAAACTAAGATGGTTCTACAATAAAATAATACTGACTTTAGACATCTTTTGATCTCTTAGTCTATGTCTAGACCATGAGGACATCCCATTTCCTGAGTCAGCGGGTGGGGAAAGTTAGGTAGAATAAGGTGGTGTTCCCAGATGGGAACAAATGGGGCAGGACTTGTCCCAACAGAACTGCAATAGAAAATATGGGAGAAGATACAGTACTGTAGATCTACTGTAGATCCTACAGTAGAAACTAGGAAACTAGGGTGGAAGAGCTCAAACGGCTCTCAGAGATGTTTAGAAAGGAGGTATTTCATTAAGAGACTGAAATAGGACTAAGATACCTACCTGGAACATCTGCACCTGAACTGGTTATCTAGTCTCCCTTTATGGAGAGAAACGTGATCCTAGGGAACGGGTTACTACTGTTTGGGAATAGGGCCTAATCTGGTAGCCTGACAGAGGGGAGGCAGCTGCAGCTCCATGCCCCCTGGTCCAAACAGTAGTGAGGCTGAGCACGTATCCCCAGCAGGCACGTGCACACAAACGTACATAATTATATATATATACACACATGGCTGGCCACACAGATCAACGCAGTTACACTCAGCACTCGCATGAATGCATAGGCTCGTTCAGCTGGCTCTTCACTAGCACACACTTGCCTGCACTCAGTCCGGCACTGGCACTGCAGATGCATGGGCCGGGCCCCTGTGACCTGCGGTCCCACGCTGGGGGCTGGCACTTGGTTTCGCCCAGCTGCTGGCACCCAGACCCTCGCTCGCTCCAGCTGCTGGCACTGCAGACACGTGGGCCTCCACCCAGGGTCTGGCTCCGGTTGCTGGCCACACACACACGCACACACAGCACAGATGCCCTTCAGCCAGGAAAAGAGTTAGAAGTGGAATTTGATAAGATAGGACAGACTGCGCCGGTCAGGAGCAGGGCATGGCCAGACAGGCGTGTCACACATCCAGCCCTTTCTATCCCCTTATCCCTTTCTTTCCCCATAATAAGTCCTGTGCCATCCCAAAATGCTCTTCCTTTGCATCCCATAGTGTGTCCCATACCCCAGGCAGTGTCTCCCCTCAGTCCAAAAGGGGATCTGGCTTTGATTCACCTTGATGGGTCTCATGGCTGGATGATTCACCTTGACGGCTCTCCTGGGACAGCCCTGGGATGGCCCAGACAGGCTGTCCCTCCCCCCGAGTCCTTAATCTGGGCTCCCATCTGCCTTTGGGACTCTGTGCTCCCCTGGCATTGTGGAGGTGGGCCTCTGATGGGCTGATGGTTCCTGTGGTGGCCCTGGGAGCAGCCGGGCAGGGTGTGATTTGGAATCCTCCACCTGCCGTTGTCTCTCTGAGCTCTCATGGGTCTGCAGATGAGGTTTTATCACACAACCTAACAGCTGCATCCTGTGGTGGATCTTCCTTAGGATCTATTCAATTCTATGCAAGTTTATGTATCACATGCTGCTTGATTCCTAACATGCAAGACCAGGAATCCAAGTAGTTTCTTTCACAGGTCTTTATAACTAGGGCCTGGCATACCATACACTACGCTAAATATAGAATTCAATAGGAGAAAAAAAGATGCTCAAATCAGACATCCTATTTCTTCTTTCTTCTCGATTCTGCTATTATTCCAATGTTCAGTCTGACGCTAAAGCAATACAGCACAGCATGTCACAAGCATTATTATGTCTTCATACTGCCCAGTAACTGAAAAAAAACCTGCAATATTTTAATAATACAGCATTCTCTGATGGATTTCTTCATCCTTGGACTGACGTTGAGCCTGAAGCTCTTACTAGTAATCACTTTATGCAAAGCCAGATCACATACTCAACTCAGACAGAGGAGCTAAGGACTCAATTCACAGATTTTTAAAAATGGTGTGAAAGCTGGTGAGACTGATTGTTCCTGCAAAGAATGGATACATTTTAAAATTTCTGAGAGAAACTACACTGAATGCCTTTTCTGAATAATCGACTTTTGGAACATTTTATTCATCCTTCATTAACACTGTATTATTAAAACAAAATCAGTTCCCAAAGACATCAGAGAAACAAGAAGAAACGTATTCCACTGAATATTAACCATCTTAAAGAAATTTAAGGCTGTTGTGTACTAACATCGCAGCTGTAAAGAAGAGTTGTAAATAGTAAGATATCTGTAAAATAGTCTTCCACCAGCCTACTCAAAGTCAACCATCACCTTTCAAGTGTACTTGCTCTTCAGCTGATTGCTAAGATGATAAGAAAAAAAATCAAGTGACAGGAGAAAGGGACAGTAATAAACTATCCAAATGCCTTAGAATTACTAGTTAATGCAAGACAGAATAGAAGATGAAACTCAACATCAGTGTTTCTGAAGAAAACCTCTTTACTTTGAGAGACACGCCAAAGCATACATCTGCAGTGGAATCTTCTTTCCACTATCTTAATGAGATTTTAAATTTAGACATGTAGCATCCTAAATGTTTGAAGAGTTTTTGCTGTAATGTTAGCCCTGTCACACCATATACCAATCCTCTTGAGACAGAATGCTTAGCCTCAAAAAAGTAAATGCTTTTACTATTTCAGCATATACATCATTAACCTATCTACTGTTTCCTCACTCTTCATCTCACTCCCTAAAAATGTTTGGGAAAGTGTTAAGGACAAATAGGCTACTGCACACTATTAACTCGTCATAATTTATAATGAAGCTACATAGATTACTTAATGCAGTCACAAATTCAAGTTTTCATTTTCACCTTCAAGGCCCTATATTATCTTACCCACAATTACCATATGTCTTGCTTTTATTTCCTTCTACTCCCTAGACATCTTCTATCCTTTCACTTAATTGCATTCTTTATCTCTTTCTCCCACTTCCAGCTGTATGTCTTATATCATGCTAACCTCTGTGTCTTGTACAATCTCCATGCCTACACTCTTCATCCTTCAGCAGTATCTTTAAAAATACACTCTTTCAGGAATCATTGGTACATTCTTTTCTTCCTCCCCTTTTTATTGCTGAGCTATTAACTGAAATTTGTCTTGCTTAAACCACTTTTGCTCCTTGCTGGACCAGTGCAGCAGAGAATACAGCTGAAAGCTAATGCAGAGCTGGCTGATTCACTTCTTAATTCTATCAGAAATGACCTCTGTTAACTCTTTAACTCTGAGGAAAACTGAGGGACAATACTTGCTTGTCATCTAAAATAGGAACTTGGAACCTTGTTCACTAAAAAAGCCGCAACATTCATTAAATAAATGCCAATCAGTGTGCGTGTGTGGGGAGTTATTAGTTTCTACAAGCTACGTCTGTACTTCTTATAGTCTTAGATGCTTATATATGTTTCATAGCATTCTGACAGTTGTCCAGAGCAGGCTCCATGCCTATCATCCAGCGTACATGGATTTGATGCTTTTTTTCCCTTCAGGGTTTAATGTGTAGTTAAATCTAAATATGATGTACACAGTGAGCAGCCATGGGACACAAACATCAGGAAACTCAGGAGCATTTCCAGGTAATGGTCATAGTATGGTAGAGTCATAGCATTATTCCTGACTCCTAGAACACCTGACTGCAGGACTCCCAGCTTCCCAAACTTCAAACACCTGCTCTACACAATATAACTCTTCATGGAAGTTATCATATGACCATTGTATTAGTTATTACTATAATTAGAAAATATTATCTTCTGAGAAAAACATTAAAATAATTGCAAACACTTTTTGCTCAAGTTTAAGAAAAAAAAAAAAAATCTTCTCAATGAACATTTTCAGCCCAAAAAGTTAAAAACTCACAACTGAAAGCAGTCTTCAAAGGATATATCATAGCTAATCTTAAAACTGCAAATGCATTCTACCTAAGATACGTGAACATTCTTCGGAGAATAAAAGGTTCTGTTGGCATTCTCTTGGGATAACTGCATTATTGAAAGTGAAAAGCAGTAAGGTAAGTTACATACTATTATTCTTCTTGCCCATGGCACTTTTTTTGAATCAGTAACATTTTGAGTCTGTTATAGCTTTGAAGCTCAGGACAATAGGCTGCAACCTCTAATGTTTCCACTCTTCAGTCTGAAGCTGCAGGATGCAATAATGTGTTCTGGACACAGCAACTGAATGAACCACTGAGGACAGGTATCTGTTCAGTAGAAAGAGGACAATTTCCTAATGGAGGAAAACATGTTCTGTAACCGAAGATATTTTCAGTAATGGATGAAATCTCATCAGCTAGTCTTTGCTAGTCAGCAAGACCCTGAGGCTTTGAAGCAACTAATTCCTTCACTATGAAGTGAAGGAATTACTAACACTAAAAAACATTTCTCATTACCGTGCTATTTTAGAAAGTAGTTGTAGATACATTTTAAAAGAATTCTGGTGTTACTGAGGGAATTATTGACCAGTAATTCTTACCTCTATACTTGGTAAAATCTGCTGATGACGCAAAGTTATGTAGGTTAGCTGGGATAAGAAACATCTGTAAGAAACTTGGAGTGACAAGGAAGTCTACTGGGCAGTCAAGTGTCAAAGGAAATAAAATGGTCGAGAAACGTAAGCAATACACATTAGCTGGAAAAAAATAAATGACATGTACATCTTGTAACATTCAGTTTAAGTACTGGACATCACTGTAGACAGCTCAGTGGAAACTCAGAGCTTGGGTGATATTGTATATATTCATGGACGTTATATAATGCTGTCTCATCTGGAATACTCTACATACTGCATGCCACAGACATTATTCTATGATAAAATGTTGTTGATAGGAAAGGTCTGAAGAAATCCAATCAGAATGCTTATGAGGAAAAAAAAAACAAAACAAAACAAAACACCACCCACCACCACCTCCTACCCCCCAAAAAAGTCCCAAACACAGCCCTTTCAGACAGTGAGTGTCTGAACAGACTGTAAAGTGTTTTGCTTATGAAGCAAGAAATATAAAGGGATGTGATGAGTAGTACTTAAAATACTGAGTGGCAGATCAATTACTTCTTATCTTTCTCACTCCTAACATCAAAAAAAGCTGACACTCAAAGAAGTTAAAAGGTGAGAAATTCAGAACATATGCAAAAGATTTACAGAATTCATTGTCCCAGGTAGTCATCAGCATCAAGAAAAAAAAAAAATACTGTGAAAGGGTTACTAAAGCCTTTTTTTTTTTTTTTTTTTTTTTTTGTAAAAAAGAGCCTTCAATTACTTGATATGGGAGCAACGGAATTTAAGTGGATAAATTAACCACCTCTAGCTAAAAGGCAGTTATTAAGCCTCTGGTATTAGCTGTCATCAGAGATGGTACTGGATAAGATGGACATTGAATCTGAGCATGAACAGCAATTCCTATATTCAGTACTATTTAGACAAAAAAAGAAGCTTTCTTTGATGGAAGAGGACAGCATTTCTACCACTGCTTGGAATTGTTTTCTACTTTAAATCAGAATCACTTCAGTCTTACTGAACCTTAACTTGAACCATTTCCTTCTTGGCTTTGAATCACGCTATTATTCTAAGATAAAGAGATGCTGGAATGGAAATGTTAAGCATCCTTTTTCAGTAGATAAAGCTGTCACTTCTACAGCTCTTGTGTGTGCTACAAGGTCTTTTATCTTTATACCACCAGCCTATCACAATAATAATAAAAAAAAATTCTCAAACATTGCTTTATGGAGTACACTTTGTAATCACCCTGTAAGTGCACTTATTTTGTGATACAGCAACCAGTCTGAGCAAAATGCTTTGCCCTGTTTAGACTATAAATAATTTGTCAGTGTTAATTGATGGTCCTGTATGTAGGTTTTCTGCAACTGTGCCAAAAAAACAGACTCTTACAAGTTCTTTACTGCACAACAGAATAAATAGAACGCTGCCATGAATACCAGCTCTCCAAAAAATACCTACAACTGCATATCCACAAAAAGCAAGAAAAAAAAAAAAAAAAAAAAAAAAAAAGAAGCAAACAAATGAAACTCTCCCTCCCCCAGCCTTAGTGCATTAAAACAACACATAGTTGACCTCAGTCTTTCAAAGGTTTCCGGAGGTCTCCCCATGACAATAATTTACAAAGAAGCAACCAAAAAATACTGCTAACAATGGAATTCCTTGTTTCAGTCTTCATTCTTTGTCCTGAAGCTGTTGAAAAGCATTGTTACAACAAGCTCTGGGGTGATTACAAAGGTAACTTGAGATACAGAGAGGATCAGTGCACTAGATCTTTTTGAAAGAGGATGTATTCATACTTGCTATAACCCAAAAGACTTTGAAAACATTTTTTGTGAAAATTCTTGTTAATTAAAATCTAATTATTCAATGAATGCTCTGTTTAGCATCTCCAAAAAACACTCAAGGTCTTGAAAGAAAGAAAAGATAACTCAGTGAGCGATTTATCATAAAAGAAGGATTTTCCCCCCTCTTTTTTACTACTTACCATGCATAATTACTATGTGATAATACCCATAATGAGTTCACTAAAACAATTAGCAACACATCTCCAGTGACCTGCTAATCTGAATATAATGCTTTTAGAATTTGGAGGTGTACCAGTCTCTTTGTGCTTACACACTCACCTCACGTAGAAGCAAAGGCGGCTGCAGAACATAATTTATTATTCTGCATCACATTTCATCAAGTCCCTTAGCAGCTACTTGATACATTATCAAGACAAATGCAAGGAAAAAAAAATTATTCCTGCCTCCCCACCCCTGAAGTAGGGTACCCCAAAGACTAAGAACCAATTATAATCCTTCTTTCCTCTTCCAATCAGATACTTAAGTGAAAGCAAACCTTGACCAGGTTATTTTTGCATGGATTTTCAATGACTTTTTTCATCTCCATAAGACAAATACATCCATAAATAAACATACACTGCAGTAACAAGGGCAACGTCTGGAACACTTAAGAGCTAAATTACTTTCAAGCCATGCAACATCTCATTTTTCTTCCACAAATATATAATAAAGACTGCCAGTGCGGGGGGGGTGGGGGGGTGGGGTGGGGGGAGGGCAGTGCATACACACAAGCACACATGCCTCAGGAGAAAAGGAAGAAAGAAAATCAACCATGTGAACTGAGAACATGATAATTGAAAACAAAACAAAGCAAACAACTTTATAACTGTCTCCTTCCTTTAATTGTCTTGTAAATATAAAATAGTGGCCTATTATGGATTTAGAGAAAAGGTGCATGTGTATAGCAGATCTTCAGAAGTCCTGGATTGTTAGATGTGGTGAAATATCTTACATTCTTCTCCCTACAGCCATGTCGATTACACTTATGAAGCTGGAAGCTGAGCTTCATAATCAGACTTCATCATCCAGCCTGGGAGACACAAATAAGGGCTACACACTTAGAATATATAGAAGCTGAGGAAGGTGCAGGATTCAGCCAACGGGCTGTCCAGCAGCATATCACATAAAAAGTACATTCCACTAGAGTGCTGTGATCTTTGTATCCCAAGTTGTAAGCTTCTAGCAGTATTTCAAGATGGAGGTCATAACACATAAAACTCTACATTGTTCAACACCTACTTGTCTAACAGGCAATTTAAAGGTATAATTTATCAATAATTTATTCCTTTAAATTTCTCCAGTGTCTGTCTGAAATCAACAGCTTCTCCAGTGTGTGTGGGGGGGTGGTGTGTGTAAAAAAAAGTTATGCTCTTTATTATTTTACACTGCCCCACAGTAGCAGGAATTCAAGAGCTAGGCCAGCAACACATACTAAATACTCAAATCACAACTTGCCATCTAGAAATAAGTCTTCAGTCACACCGCAGAGCAAGAAAAGTAAAGGCTTTATGAATTTAGGAAAAAGTTCTAGTCAAGAACCTTCCTGAGCAAACAGCTTGTGTACAGTGTGGTAACTAGGACAATCCCCAACGAAACCCAAAAACTGCAAGACTGAACTCCTCAGCTCGAAGAGTGCTCAAAAAGATGTTTTCCCCAATTTTTTGAGGAAGTATTCCACACAGTGGACAAGGTAAGGACAACCCTCTCTTCCGATCTGCTTTAAAAAGAAAACAGAAGTCCCAGACTGCTGTTATGTTCTCTATGGAGCCATTTTTTCTTGACATTTTAGGAATGAGCTGGGACTACTTTTCCAATTATGCTTTACAAAAGATTAACTGCAAAAGGTGTTTAGTTCCTGAGAATTAGACACAAGCTGTTGAGATTGGGCAATTTTGGATGCACACATGAAAGCAAAAACCTCGTTTCTCCAAAAACTATAAAGTCAGAAAGGGAGGTTCCTACTGAATTTGGCACCTCATCTTGGTTAGAAGGCAGACAAGTGGAAATGTCCTGTTCTCAAGCCAATAGATATGCCCTTTCAGATTTCACTTGCTATCCACTCTCAACACTTAAGGGTATGTATGCATGGAACAACTAAACTAATCTGGGTACACACAAATGAGGTGACATAATTCATTCACCTCCCAATCACCCCATGTACAGTAACAGTAAAATCTGCCATATGTAATCTAAACTCGTCAAGGGAGTGAACTCTGGTTTTGCCGCAAACTTAACCACACCGTGTTTACACAGGAGAAGCGGTTTCAGGTTTTCGGGGCACTGAACCAGTTGCTCAGCAGCCCCACCACCTCCCAGGGAGCACCATCCCCACCACACAACACACTGCTGCCAAGGGAGAGTCTTCTCTGCTCTGTTCGGAAGTTGGCCACTGTGCAGCACAGGATGCGAGGCTAACGGGAACACTGAGAGAGCACAACTTTGCAGATAAGGGACTCCAAAGRAGCAGTCTGTGCAAGCAGTGAGGAAATTATCTCCAAAAGAGCCCAACAAGAAAACACACACACCAGAAACACCCAAACGTCCCAGACCTTCAGTCAGTGTACTAACCACCTGGCTACACAGGAGTTGGCACCAACAAATCAGATGACACAGGAAGTTCTTTATTGGCTCTAACCCATCAACAGCCTAATTTGAATTAATTAATGAACTGTAATTACATCAGTAGAGACAAGAAAAGTCAAGTGGCTTCCAAAAAGAAAGCCCAAATTCTGCCTTCTACCTCAAAACGCACTGGCAGCTAGAAAGAGTCGTGGAGCAACACTGACCCTCTTCACGCAGTAAGTGGCTGCTGGCACGTGCTGTATCTGCTTCTGTACAGACCGCAGTGTATGTGAACAGCAGCGACCCACTACAAACTCTACTTCACGTGTCCCACTGAATGCAGCCTAACACTTTACACGTCAGGTGTACTGTGACCATTATGATCACAGGCTATACCACTGGGAGAAGCAAATATCTAGCAATATGCTAAAATAGCTGGTAAAAATTGTGACTTCAAGGAGAAAAGACAGCAGAGCATGGGTAAATCAAAATGGTTTATACCATGAACAGTTGTTTAGTAGAGTGTTTCAGCTGAGAAAAAAATGGGAACATAGGCCTATTCCAAGGACAGACTAGAGCCAAGGTTGAAAAGACAGCCATTGATGTAGGTTTGAACTAAGTTGAAAAATGTCTATGTATTTTTACATTTAATGCTTTTGTTATTTCTCAAATAAAATGTCTGATTTGTGAATTGTAAACATTCAAGAAAGAGTGCAAGTCAATTTATTAATAAAATGGAAAAGAGGCAGATTTATGAAGACTAAAATACGTGATTTCAAAAGCAGGGATTCCAATTTACAGCTCAATACACCACCTAGAATGGCTGTTCATTACTTTGTAATTTCTGTACCTTATTTAAAGTACTCCTAATAAATTAAACCTCCAGGTTTACATAAGGAATAACAGAAACATCACTAATAAAATAACTGCTTATCTGAAAGCCATAGTAAGTGAAATACATATACTACATGCATACAGTAGAAGTGGTGCAGTTGAAGAGGGGGAAATAAAAAATAGAAAAAGGAAATAAAATGAGGTGGGATAAGAAATAAAAAATAGATTTTTGACATCCTTTTTACACAAACTCACAATACTGATGCTCACATTAAGTGCTAAATCAGCCTTCTTCACCCTCTGTTTTCCTTGTACAATACAGACTAAAATTACAAAATGGTCATAATGTTCTGAATCTCTATTACTCTTTCACTACATCTTTTGTAGCAAAAAAGTCACAGAAAATTTCTCTTTGAACTTCTCTTTTCTATGATATAAAAAGTCCACCGAGACTCATAAATCCTAATGCCATTTAATCAGTCTGAAAAATTTTAATGAGCTCTCACTAGATTTGGTACAGAGATTATTCGTAACTATGGGATCAATTAATTAATTACAAATGGAAGAAACTGCAAAGAAATAGTGTGTTAAATTAAGGCAATGATTTACATCACTTGGAACTTTTTAAATAGAACAGACTGATTCTTCATAAGAGAGTTATGACCATTTGTATTACTAAAACTTTTTTCTTTTTTTAAACAATGGCTATAAATAGTATTTGTTTGTTTTTAAATTACACTACCAGTAAGGTCCTCTATTTTACAGAAAAGCTATATGCAAAACAACCAAAATACTGGAAAGAAAGGCCTTGACCTCCCACATCCTCAAGTAGGTAAATAATTAATTCATGTGTTTTTAATTACATGAGTATATTGGAATAGATATTATGTGTAAATGTTTGCATGGGAACGTCTGAAACTGTCTGAGTTATAGTCATATTTGAAATAAATTTAGTGGCATAACATTTTTGCTACTATGAAAAAAAAATTGCTTCAAGATAACATTGAAAAGTTATAGTCGATATATTTATCTTGTATACAAATACACACAGAAACACACAAACAGCAAGGCTTTCATGAACTCTTTTAAAGCAAAAATCAATATTCTAGTATTTATAAACCCCAAAAACATGATTTTAAATAATTTGAGCCCTTTAAATCAAAATGGAACAGAAAAATAGTGTTTAACGAAAGCACTTTCGTTTCCTTATTTCTTTTTCCAGATCAAATCTGTGAAGTGTATCACTGAATCACAGAATGATTGAGATTGGAAGGGACCTCTGGAGCTCATCTGGTCCAACCCCCTGCTCAAGCAGGGCAACGTAGAGCCTGTTGTCCAGGATCATGTCCAAATGGCTTTTGAACATCTCCAACGTGGGAGACTCCACCACCTCTCTGGGCAAGCTCTTCCAGTGCTCGGTCACCCTCACAGTAAAAAAGTGTTTCCTTGTGCTCAGAAAGAACATTCTGTGTTTGTTTGTGCCCATTGCCTCTGGTTCTGTCATGAAGAACCACTGAAAAGAGCCTGGCTCTGTCTTCTTTACACTCTCCCTTCAGGTGTTTATATACATTAATAAGATCTCCCTGACCATTCTTTTCAACAGCAAACTGCCCCATCAACCAGGTCATTAGTGAAGATGTTAAACAGGACTGGACCCAGGTAGTGACCCCTGGTGGGGCACACCGCTAGTCACTGGCATCCAACTAGACTTTGTGCTGGTGATCCACCACCCTCTGGGCTCAGCTGTTCAGACAGTTTTCAATGCACCTCACTGCTCATCCAGCCCATACATCAACAGCTTCTCTATGACGATCTTATGGGAGAGAGTGTCAAAGGCCTTACTGTAGTCCAGGTAAACAACAGCCACTGCTCTCCACTCATCTGCGAGGCCAGTCATTTCATCATAGAAATTTATCAAGTTGGTCAAGCATAACTTCCCCTTGGTGAAGCCATGCTGACTTCTGATGATTTTCTTGTCCCTAATGTGCCTGGAAATGGTTTTCAGGATTAGTTGCTCCATCACCTCTCCAGCGATGGAGGTGAGGCTAAGCAGCCTGTAGTTTCCTGGGTCCTCCTTCTTGCCCTTCTTCAAGATAGGAGTAACATTTGCTTTCCTCCAGTCTTCGAGCAATTCTCCCAATGGCCAGGATCGATCGAAGATTATCAAGAGTGGCCTCACAATGACATCTGCCAGCTCCTTCAGCACTGGAGAGTGCATCCCATCAGGGCCCATGGACTTATTCATGTCCAGTTTGCTTATGTATTCCCCGACCTGATCCTCTTCCACCAACGATACATCTTCCTTGCTCCAATCCTTTCCCCTGGTCTGTGGGACCTGGCATTCCTGACTTGCTACATTCAGTACTTCAGCCTTTTTCATGTCATGTGTAACCAAGTTCCCCATCTCATTCAGCAATGGGCCCACATATTCCCTAGTCTTCCTTTCGTCCCCTATGTACTTATAGAGGCCCTTCTTGTTGTCTTCAATATACCTTGGCATATATAGCTGAATTTATCAAATTTCACAGTAGTGTCATCAATGAAACCCCGATTTTGCCTCTGCAGCAATTCCTAAAAGGAATTCCCGTTGTAAAAATTTGAAACATAGTAAAATACTAAGTAACTGATTCTAGAAAAATATGAAACAACTTATTTTCCAAATTATGATCATACAAAGGTAGGAAATAATAAAAAACCCAAAACAAAAATAATACTTTGAAACATTTTTTTTTTTCAATTGTCTAGATAAAATGTATGGAAAAGAACACAGCGTTTTGAACACTGTGGCCTGAAATTTCTACAATATTCAAACACACATTGTTTCTACATATGTACAGCTCCAGTTCATTTTTTTACGAATTGCATCTGTGTATTTGAGAGCAGAATTTGGCATATATTTAAAAAAAAAAAAATTGAATTTTAGTAAAAGACAAAATTTCTAGTATTTGATCTGCAGATCATATTTTGATTACCTGACTGATTTAATTAACTACTCATATGACAATGCATTATTACTAGTGTTGGAAGTTCATATGAAACTTCATGCATCACAAGATAGTAAGACCTAGGCTGAATTTGCAGGGTGTATCTTGTTTGAAATTCCAGTGCTATAGTTTCATCATTATGCTTATTAAGTTCCTAGTTAACCAAAGACTGTGAACCTAAAGGTCAACATTTAAGAAATTCCCAAATGGACAATTATGACATCCTTCAATGATAGTAAAGCAGACATCATATCAATTTTTATATCAGTTTAGAACTGCCTACTTGTAGAAGTATGCCTGCACAGCAACAGTCACAGGCTGGTATGCCACTACAGCTGAATTCTGGAGTTGGCCTTCTATGGCTACACTGTATTTTTCACTTGGAGCAGCACTGAAGTTTTGAAGCAAATCTGACAGTCCTCAGTTGCTACTAAGTAGTTTTGGTGTGTACTGCATTGCTTTAGCAGGATGCTAAAGTGGAAGTCCTCTCCAGGTGTGTATCAAGCAATCTCCAGTGCTTAAGTGGACATAAAGCTCCAAAGAACCTTATACAGCTTTCAACCAGGAATCAGAGTAAATCTAATACAATGGAAAACATTCAAATCACATATAGCATAGATGTATGGGCCTAGGGACAAAATACATTGCTCTAATAATCTGTTTCTCTTGAGTCCAATTACTCGCTTATGCAGACATTGCCTATACAGCCTGATATTTTGCTACTAACTTGCATGTTACTGATTTTTAGCATGAAATCCAAACCTGTAGCTCTGTTAGTTCACCGCTTGGGACTAAACAGTGGAGATGCCATCACTATACTGCAGTTGGTCATGAATTTATATTAATTTATGCAGTTATATATCGGAGAGAGGAACTAAACACCTCTACTATTTGAGAAAGATTGCTCAAACTGATCGGTTTTAAATCAGAAAACAAGAATTATGATCTCAGAGATTTAGAATGCAAGAGAAAAGAGATGGCTTAGGAAAAATATATGCCCTCTTTACAAAGAAGTATCTTTAATGTTTAGACACTTAAGAGGTAAATCAGCCATGAATGTATGAAAAATGAACTGATCTATGTTTAAATAACTGTTTCCAAACTTTGAGTAGTGAAGTTAAGTTTTCAGATTTATGCATAGAGCAGAAAAACATTACACTTTCCTATTACTGCATGTAGTAAATCAGAGCAATCTGCATTACAAACATTATATGTAGCGGGGGGAAATGATGCTTTCCAACAGTCTCTTGCTTCAACAGTATAAACAGCTTTGAAAACAGAGGTTGTTGATTTTTATAATGCTTATATTAAATCTTAATCTAAGTATTTATCACATTAAAAAAAAATATCCAAATATAGCCCAAACAGAATATTCTTTTCAGTTAATTTGTTCCCTTCCCTTCTTACCTTCTCTGGAGGTGCAGGAGGGCGAAATCTCTTTGCACAAACTAGAAATGCATCAGGCTGTGGCTTGCCACACTTCACCTCAGGGTCATCTCCCAACACAATATGATGAAAAAGACCAAAGAAGTCTTTGTGTCTGGCTGTTTTCATCTGAAATGTCACTTCAGCTGAGCTGGTGGCAACAGCTATAGGTATGTTGTGTTTATGTAAATGACGGATCAGCTTATCAACCCCTGCAAGACAAATATATACATTCTATTATTTATATATATGCATATATGTAGGTATATGTATTAATATTTACACCTGCTTACAATATATTTAGCAGTATTTCAACCATGTTGTCTTACTGAATATAACAACCTATTTCAAGCAATTAGCATAGAAGAAAATTCTTGCTATATCTGAAACGTTCCTTCTCCACACAAAAATCATGGAACATTCCTCAAGGTATATACTTGTTCTGTCATCAAATGATGCTTTTCTCAAAATGTGCCAAAACGAGTTCAACATCGTTGCATAAGTACACCCACTAGAAGCTCATTAAGCAATGTCCCCAACATTATGTATGTTTATTATTTCAAACTCTCCATAAGTGACAGAAAAGCACAAGGGAACATTTTCTTTTATACACAGAGTTATGCTCCTGGGAAGAAAAAAAAAAAAAAAAAAACCAAAATCAAAGAAATATACTCTTCTCACTGAATGGTATAGTCTTCATTTCTGAAGCAGGTATCCAACTGACTTAAACCAGCCCGTAAGAGAGCTCAGTTTCTCTCTTTTGCAATTACTAAAGCAAGTAACATTGGGCAAAGGAGGGGAGCTGTCAGTCACAGTTGTCAATACCAGAGCTTTATCTATTGATGCTGTGAACCCAGAGTAATGAACATCTCAAGCCTAATGGGTAGAAACTTCAATTCGATCCAGTCTTCTAAGGAAGGTTAATGCAAGTAACAGTGAAAACACAGCACTCTGTGGGAAACGTACTTCATTATTCGGTGCAAGACTGAAACATACTTCATTATTCGGTGCAAGTTTTCAGCTTCCTATGCAGAGGTTTCAGTGCTTATTCGCTGCAGCATTCTAAATGCTGGATATCTCTCCCAGACAAAACAATTAGCAGTGTCTAATGGTGAACAAGAGTGGACGTCCACGAGAGTGGACAGTCACAAGAGAAAATCCCTCCATATCTGTAAAATCATTTCAGCTCTGCTTCTTGGCATGAATCCCACCTGTGCTGGTCACATGATATTAGTTTCAGGTAGATAAGCCTCCAGTTGACTTTTGGCTCTTTGAACCAACTTGAGAACAACTCTTTGTTTTCATTCTTCAACTGCATGAATTCTTATCCTACTTTTCATGCCTGGCTATACTAAAGTAATCTTATTCCCCTCCTCCTGATTCACTGTCATACTTACGTCTGGTCCCTGCTCTCTCAAAACATTCCTATTCCTCATGTCCATTTAATTCTTTCCTTTGCCACCCCAGCATCTCTGATTTGCATTTCCCATGTTATCCAGCCTTTCTGCTCCATTACTCCATTTTGACAATTCTATAAACAACAACCTTATCTGGAATACATTTTTCAGAAGTATAGTCATATGTCCAACTTTGAAATGTTATAACTACTACTGATAATAAAGTGTGTAGTTTAGTAAATAGGTGCATTATCTAACCCATGTCTCTGGAAATATGACCTGTAGATGTGGCCCTCTGCAGATTTCTTCTGAATCTAATCAATCAATTAATAACCGACATTTCCAGCTCCATGCTTGTATTTGAAGACAGCCTTTAAACTATAAATACATGCACTTCTGTGATGTTAGACTTCCAGCTAGATAGAAATAACAACAGTGTTATTCCTCCTCTAATGTCATTGCATCTCCCATTTAAAAGTCTTCCTAAGCCCCCTTAAATGTGGGGGCATAACCCCCCAATAAGCAAGTGCATTTTTCCCAAATGATTCTACTCTGTCCTCTCATTGAAATAAGATGCTAAATACAAGTTAACTTTTTACTCCAGATACAGATTATGCCTTCATTCTGAAACATGTGAAGTAAGTCCATATTAAATTAATGGAAGTACTAAGATCTCTTAATGTAAAGCAGCAGCCTAAATGTCTCTTTTTAAAAATCAAATTCATTCATTCAAAGGAATTTATTCTAAATAATCTGCAACATTTAGCAATGCTAGCATATTGTGTGTGTAGTAATATAAAAAAATCATCTAAAGATTACACAAGTAAGAAGACTCTTCCTATCTCCT
Organism: Oceanodroma leucorhoa; assembly: GCA_030449065.1. Lineage (NCBI taxonomy): Eukaryota > Metazoa > Chordata > Aves > Procellariiformes > Oceanodroma > Oceanodroma leucorhoa. The sequence goes on along the minus strand of JASVER010000032.1, from coordinate 10,584,408 downwards.
ATGCCCTTGCTATGATACAGTTAGTTTTCTCTAAAGTTGTGATCTTTTCAAATAGCTAATCTTCTTCAGTCCTACTGCATCACAGCTTCAGTTCATCTGTCACAGGGTATGTTTATTCTGTTTCTATGGGAGGTAGCCAGCCACACAAAAGCGCTGTTGCAGAAAGGTTATTTCTTCAGGGTTCTCTCATATTCCCCCCCTGCGTGTAAATGTGTGTGTGTGTGTTTACTTTCTCTTTTTGGCTTCCCTCGCTACAAGGGAGCTAAAATGCAGCTGTCCCTAATAGCTCCAGAGACCAAAGATTTACATTATTCAGAAAATGCACTTTAATACAAATATGCCATTTAAAAAAATGATTATTTGCATATGTGTAAACATAGCAAGATAGATTAGGAAAAAAAAAAAAAACAGGGGAAAATCAGCTGCGTGGAAAAAAATTAAATTGCATATGGAAGAATAGCTAGCATAACTTAACAAGGTCAGGACAGTAGCAGTTGAAAAATATTTTCATTCCAGGTTTGTTACTTCTTTGTAAAAGCTATAGATCAACAAAAACCATTTTCGTTTGCATCAATTACCACCAGTATAGCTCTAGACACTTTGCCACCACATTAAATTACTGACACAATTATTGTACTAATTCAGCATATAATTCTTCATTAGGAAGATAATATCTTTCTTAGTATCTTTCTTGTGCTTTTTTTACAGAAAACGTCAACAGAAGGGGAAGTGGGGAACTGCTTTAAAGATCTGTAAGAAACTTTCCCTGGCATAAACTTTGTCATTATAGCCCCTATAGCTACATAGATTTTTCAATCAAGTGAAGACTTCAGTTACATCAAAAACAACCCATTAAAAACTCAATGGCTATGAAGAATTATGGTGAAAATTCCTGTGAACTCACTGACTTCTAACTTACTTGAAGCTACCATGTAAGGGATTGAGGCCCATCCATCACAGAGGGACCTATCTGCTAGGCTTCCTGGGACCATCCTCCACCCCTCCTACTGAAAGCTTGGCCACATGCAGCAAGTTGGKTTTTTTTTGTTTGTTTGTTTGKTTTTGTTTTTTGTTTTTGTTTTTGTTTGTGGTTTTTTTTTTCTTTTAGCACCTTTAATTAAAAAAAATAAAGAAACATCAAAAGAAATAAGGATCTCTGTTTTTCCAGCATAAGGATGCACTCCTAATGTGGTACACATTCAATAACAATCTTAGGCAGTACTACGTAAATTCTTCAAGTAATCATAAAAAAATCTGGAATAAATATCCCACATTGCTATGATTTACTTCCAAATGTACCCTTTTATTTCAAATAATCAAAAAGGTAAATACTGTTTCTTTCCTCTATCTCTTTAAATATTAATTTTCAGAACAGACACAGAAGCTTACTATATTCTAAATGTAATAGTTAAACACCAGGGACTATTGGAAAGAAAACAGGTGAAAATAATGGTAAGCTGAGTTTAGTTACAGAAGCTGAAAAGAAGAAAGATCAACTTTAAATGTCAGCATCTTTAAAACCCAATTAATCACAAATGTCAATAAAGTTAACAACTTTGGGAAAAGAAAAAGAAAACCAACTAAACCAACAGAAAGGACTTATTTCTTTTGAGACCACAGACACATTTTAAAGGAAGAGATCAGCACTTTTGTTCTGAAAGTTGCAGAAAAACATATATATATTATATATATATTTAAAAAGGAAGTATTATTATTATCCAATAGACTCCCAATGTGGTGTTTGTTGTCTTTAGATTCAGCTGAAACCACAGTGACTAATACATTGGATCAACTGACAAACTAAAATTAAGACTTATACCGAACAATAAAACTCTTGGGCTAACTGTTGCATTTTCCTTTTCATTGACTAATACAAACATGTACAGCAAGAGTTCAGGAAACCAAATAATGCTACACTAAAATGATCTAAAGATAGTTCCTATCTAATTATTTATATGCTATTACAACACTGTTTTCTACATGATTTTTTTTATCACATTTTATAATCAAATGGCATTATTCATTATGAAGTGAAAATTAACAAGACATAACTCCTGAGAATTAATTCAAATTGATGGAAGACAAAGGGAATTTTTATTTTCCTTTTAGATTTATCAACACGAGTTCTGTGTCATACAGAATACTTCAGAACAGTGAACAACACATAAATTTTTGTTACATTTTATTTTATATACTTTCAAATTTTCGTACCATCCCTTTTCCTGTGTTTGTCTACCACTGTTCTTAACTTATATCACTTCTGGAACTCCAGATTCAGACCGATTTCTTGTGAAATGCCTCCAGACAAATAAGGAGATAAAGCTCTTCTATTTTTTTTTTAATATGTCTCCAACCAAACTTTTGTCTTACAAAGCATTTTTTATTTTTCTATTTTCCTAAAGTGAAGTTTCTATGAACATGTTATAGTAGATTATAAGACTGCTTTTCAGATAGAAAGTGATCTCCATCACAAACTGGGCAAACATCTGAGATAGGGAAGAGGATTATTTGTGCCGCTTCAGCACTGAACCACAATTTCAGTTTCCTCTGTTCACCAGTTGAATGATTTCTGGTGTTTGTATTTCTGCTTGCAGCCGATTCATTTGAAGGCATAACTACACCATCAGGCAGACAATCACACACTAAGCTCTGCCAGTACCTTTACCTGAAAATCCAGTGTCCAGCATGGACAAAGTCCTACAGTCTTACGGCTATACTTTTGGAGCTCGTCTACACTATGTAGCCCATGCTAATATAACTATACCTGCTAAGTCAACAACATGGCTACAGACTTTTTTAGGGAACACTGTTTTGATCAACAGACTTCTGCCCTGTGCACTGCAATTTTTGTTGGAAGAGCTATAGTGGTCACCATGCTCTTTCTTCACATAGCTTGCACACAAATTATGAGCCCAAATACAACTTCACACTCTTTTTGCAGACTTTCAGCACTCCCTCTAAGAAGATCTTCATATACATCTATCCTAGTGTTGCTCTTCATTCACCTCTGCATAGAAACAGTTAGCTTTCTACTCATACTAGCATGAGAACAGAGGACACCCAACCTCTGGGGCACCAAAATCAGGGCTTTTTAGACACCCGTATTCAAGTCCACTTTATTTTGTTGTAACGTTACACAAAACAAACTGCCTGAGAGCATTCAGTGTGTATTTGGAAGAAAAGATTTACTGCTGAGAAAAAAGACTAAAGGAAACCAAAGTGCTCCATGCGTTGTTTAAATTAACTGTGAACATGCATTATGCATGTCTTGATGATTTAAGTCCAGTTGTGCACAAATGGAAATCTTAAGGATAAATATAGCCTCTGTATGAAAAGACTGCTCCTCTTTTTCAAAATCATTTACAGTTCCTACATTGAATGTGATATCAGACCAAACTTAAAGCTCTTCAAGATTTCATCACTCTCTTTAATCAAAGAAAAGCTAACATTACCACTCAGAGCTTTGTCAAGTTGATTGGATTTCTAGCCAATTCGATGATAATCCTTTGAGTTCATAAAAGCAATTCTATGGTAAAAACCTCAGCAGCCTCTGAACACTAAAAGCATCCAACAAAGAAAAAAAATAAAATAATTGCACTTGTAACAAGAAGCAGCTGTCTGTTCACTCAAGTCACAAACTGATTAAAAAATATTTTTTATGTATTCTGGTGTGCTACAACAGTTGCAAGCCCATCAGCACAGCGCTGTTCATTATGTACACTTGCTCTCAATCGTCAAGCGAAGTCAGCATTGCTGCTGTGAAGGTGACAATGTGACAGAGGTGGTGCTATCCACCATTTGGTGTAATTGCCATGAATGCTTTAACTTGGTCAGCCCTGCATTGGTCAGGCAGTTGGACTAGATGACTGCTGTAGGTCCCTTCCAACTGAAATAGTCTAGTCTATTCTATTCTATTTCTGAATCTCATGAGACTATAGAAACATAACTCTCAGATCCACCTGTTTCTTTTTCATTCTGAGACATTGTTTAAAAATGCTATCTGCAATGGTATGTTAACCCTTCACTGAGCTACAAAAGTGAAGGTGGAAACTAATAAGCTACTCCCTAATTTGGAAGACAATTGGCTATTAATAAAGAATTCTAACTTCTCATCTTAGTGCTCTCTAAAAAGTACCAAAGATCCTTCTGGTGGCAGAGACTCCCTCTTCACCAAATCGATAATCTCATTTTAGTCTGGACACACCGACACATGCATGGCCATGGAAAAAATGTAGGTACTAAATTTTACACAATCCAGAACCTCTGTCAACTGTGTTGCTGACTTCCTGGTAAAATCATTTTTGGGTTGCAATCCTTTAGGACTTAATGCAAAGGCCAAATGTTTGAAATCAGCTAAACAGGCAGCATCATTCTGAGTTTGCAGCTAATTGACTGATCTCTAGGGGTTACAGGCTCACTGAGCCCAGCATGGACTCACTGGAGTTTCCTGTCATTAAAACAATAATAGCAAGGAAAAGAAAAGATAACATGGTAGGAAGTCTGTTTAACTGTTAAGGGCACAACATGAATCAAGTAAACAATAGCTAAGCAAACTAGACTGCAGGCTGAATGGAAATGTTCAAGAAAAAAATATATGTGACTTTAGAGTGAGTTGCCATTGGAACTTGAACTGTTTTTCTTTTTTTTTTTTTGATTTCTGACTGGCTTCATTTGTTACTAAAACTAAGCTATGAAATTACCTCCTCATGTCTGCAAGAGACAGTCAACTGTACTTGAAGTGGAAAACAGTTTGCACACCACATTCTGCACAGGCTGAACAGGAGCTGCAACAAAGAAATCCTAGTTATCATGAAAATGACCCAGAAATGGAAAACATCTGAAAGGTGTACACACAATCCTTAAGGATCTGTGCTTTGTGATGACGATGAGCCAAAAACCAGAGATTGCTATGAAAGAATGGCATTAATTTCATAACCCTGACATGATTATAGTAACTGTTGGCAGCTATGTAACTTGGAGTTAGGTTTTTCTGGCTGTGCTTATATTCTGGGTTTATGTTATGCAAAAGCACACCTATACATGTACAGGTAAACGTACATATGCATGGTTTTCTTCTGCTCCACTTGTCACTCCTTATTCTTCTGATGATCCACTTCAGTACTGCATTTGCAGAAACATAAAGCCTACTATGTTACTCTTGCATGTAACAGTGTCTGTACTCTGACAGAAATATTTAGAAAAGCAGCACAAGTGGCAGCCCTGTCATTTTGTCAGCATTGTCTTGGATTAATTCCTTTCTCCACTGAATCAAAACTAGCCTTCCCTAGGATTCTTCCAGAACTAAAAATAAATCTAACTGTGAAAAACTCTCAAATAGTTACTGGAAAATTCCATATTAGAAATGGATATATCCTCTTCATAGATGAAAACTGTATTTTGACCACAGTCTGATGTATTGAAGCTTGTCAGTCAGCTCAGCCATACTGAAACAGTCAAAATTCCGTTTTCAACCACTAATGTCTCAGAACTGTTGTATGTTAAGTGCCATGGCTGTGATATAGCCTGTCAGGCAAAGAACTGCTTTGCCAATTGTATATTCATACAACTTCCACACCATCCTTAACTATCACTGACACACCTGTCAATTAGTTGATTTGGAAATTAACCAAGTTATCATCGCTGGCAAAAACATGTGCATAGCTCATTCTGTGTCCAGAAACAAGTGCTGCTTTGCTTGAGTCACTTTTTCAAACACCGTTGGTCATCATTCAGCACTGCTCTTCACCAAAACAAATCTGAATCTTATTTTTTGGAAAAATTGTAGAAATTGATTGAAAAATAGAGCCTCACCTGCCTATTAACTGTCAAAAGATGGCCAGAGACTCAGCAAATCAGAGTCATCTTATGCCATTAATAAATATGACAATTAACTTTCACTTTCCTGTATTTACCTGTAACTATCTGAAAGATTAGTTTAGTCAGAGAACATTGTAAACTCAAAATGTTACTACAGTCTTACATCTTACACCACACCTGCATGAAGTCCATTCTTAATTAAACAACATTAAGAGGCTGTAGAATAAATCCACAAGGATTACATTAATAAATATCCTCAGAAGATACAAAAGGACAGAAGGAAAGTATCAGACTAAAAAAAACTGGTTATCAGATTGAAGAACAGGTCAGTCCTTAAAGAAACTAAATAGTAAGTAGCTGGAGCCACTTCTTTCTAGATTATTAACTAACATCAACCTGGTTTTCTCAAAATTCATGGCAATTCAGCTTGTATCCCATTATTTCAGTGACCAAGGCTGCCTTTGCTCCCCACAATGGCCAGTGAGCATGAAGTATTTAAGTTCACATCAATTCTTATTTAGAAAATAGCCTGAAGAAAGTTATCACATGTATTTAGCTGAACTGAAAAGATAGTTGAAAAATTCTGGCAATGATAAAAATGTTTACTTCTTGTCCCAGTAAGAATTTCGCTTGTTTCATCTATAATAGCCCAGCTTCAGCGAGCCCAGAATTCACTTTTTGAAGGCAGGAACAGTGCAAAACTTCCTGTTTCCTTCAGCTAATCTGTTCCATCATCTCTCTGCAACTCTGTTCAAGCCAGCTCAGCCACATTATCACAATCCTCAGCAGGCACAGAATATCCACTTAATGACATCTATTACTTGTGCTGTTACGTTACAACAACTCTTTTCTGTACCTCCTAACATTTCACCCAGTCTGTCCATCTGGCATTTTCTAAACCCAGACTAGGGGTTTTTTGTTTGTCTTGCAAAAGATATATCTGCAAAGTTAGTCCCAGAAGTTTGACATGAAAAATGAAAAAAGACATCCCTCCACCTTTCTTGTTTTCCTCCAGAGTTTAACTAGGCTTACAGTTTTAGGCAGATCTGTAAGTGAGAAAAATACAATTTGAAAAATCTTGCATACGAAAGACACCAGAGACATAACTAAACAAATTGGCTGCACAAAATGCCTTTTTTAAGCTGCCTAAAAAAAATTACACCTTTTATTTGCTGCTTATTATTTATTCCTAACATATCACATATTTTTAACTTTCCTCCTCTTAACACATTATGAAACTAGGTACAAAAAAGCATCTAAAAATTAAAACATCATTAATGCGCTGTAGAGGTTGTCAGAACAAACAAGCACACATTCAAAGAGAAAAAAATAACAGACTTGTTATAGTGACATGTACTTATTTCACTTTTAATACTTTTTTTATTCCTCCCCCCCCCCTTTTTTTTTTTTCTTCATAAATTACTGATATTTGCTCCAGGAAGTTTAACATTGTACAAAAAGTTAACAGCAATCCTACCTTTAGGTATTGCTTGTCTTGCATGGCTGAGGATTTTTCTCTAAGCATTCCAGATGTAAATGTAATGGAATATAAAAGTATGAGTTCACACCACAGACAAATTCATTCTCTTGCTTATCTTGAGGTACCTGGTTTAAGCCACTCCTTCAGGCTTCCTGCACAATCACTGGTAAAAGACATGTATCTTCAGAAGGTGATGAAACTTACCTGTCTTAGGATAACCTGAGAAACCCGCCCTCTTCATTGACACACAGCTGGCTCAGACACCATGCTTAAGTTTCAATGTTCAGGTTAGGCGAGATGAATCCCAGCTGAAAGAACCCATGGGCTTATACATTTGCCCACACATTTAAAAGTGTATTTGTGCTTAACAAAGTCAGACTGCACTCATAGCCAGAGAAAATTAACTTGCTGAGTTACACAGCTACCAACAACAATTATAAAGAATGTCTGGTTTCCAAAACAGAATTCATGCACATTTACCTACTCTTTTTTCTTCTTTTAAAACATATAGAAAAAAAAGCTGTTTTCCAAGTAAACAAGAAAAAAAAGTTTTCAGTACCCTTTAACAGGTAAGATAGCTCTTTAGCAGGTAAATAACAGGTAGATTTGAGCAAAACTTGCTAAAACAAAAGTGATGAAACTGAATCTGTAAGAGAAACTGTTTTGTGGAAGGCAGATTAAAAAATTCTACCTTGGTTAGCATTTAGGTAATTCCACAACCAGTTTATAAATACTGAAGAGAAACATACCTGGCATCAATTCAGCCGTAGGGAATATCTTCTCCTGCTTCATTTTACTTTCATGTAATAACTCTTCTTTGGTTATTGGAAGGTCTAAAACATCTCGAATAATCTGTGCCCCTTCTAGGGCTTTTTTACCCATGACCAAGGATTTCACATCCCAGGTATAGGTCTTTCCAAAACGCCCACAGATCTCTTCGAACACTACTGTATAGAGATGYTCAGTATCTGCCAAAAAATAATAATAATAAAAAAAAAATATTAAAACCATGTACAGCCAGCTAAGCAGCCAATCTTATCAAAGAGGACCACATAAATGGTCACAGAGTGAACTGCCAGGATCCATAGGGCACATCAAAGTGGACAAAATTGCCTCCCTTTATTTGCGGAGGGGAAGCCAGACTTCTAAGATCACCTCAGAGGTACCTAGGTTTTTCAAGCTGTCACTTATGTGTTAAGAAAAGGTTACTGAGGGTCACAACAAAGAACTATCTGGACCTGCTCTTTCATCACTTTTCTTTATTATACAGGTTGGCAAGCAGTGTCTTAATTAAAATACTCTATTCTTTGCATGAGAAAGAAAAGAAGGGAAGGAAATCTGGTAGTTGGGGGATGTCATTACATATTCCATGTAAATTGAAAAAAAAAAAAGATTTAATTATTTAAGAGTGTCTTTGAATAGAAGCTTCAGAGTGCCTTCAAAGGCACTACAGTCATTATTATAGTGCTGCTGGCACCTCTGCATTTACATGTGATTACTGAAGCAGAACACACCCACTTGTATTTCCAGGGGGTTTCTGGCAAGAGTAAACTTCAGACTGAATTTTGCCAGTGAAACTATCAGCTTCTATGTCAAAGGTGCTTTTAGTTTTCGAACTATTTTTTTTTTTAAATACAAACAAACAATCCTTCCTGTCTTTCCCTCCAGACAGATCTTTGAAAAAGAGGTTCAATAACATTTAATTTAATGCTAAAACAGGGAAGAAAGGTCCTTTCAACTCTTGGCTTCATTTCAGCAAAGATGTTAAACAGTGGCTTTTCTACCACTCTGTTTATCTTTCTAAGTAGTCTCCTTTGAAACGCCAGCTACTGCTGCTAACCATGCTTTAATTTCCTTCTCATGCATGTCTTTGCCTTCTGTATATCTAAAGCCATGTTTATTATTACCACTTTAGCAATGAAAGGCAAAAGCAAGGAAAGAAAGTAGTTGCTCTTATGAGATTTATTTAGAGAAATCAGGGACTTCACTTATCAACATGTCCTTTACCGTGTAAAAATATGTTTATACAGATAATAAAACAGTGAAATTATTCATGCAGACATTGCCTCGCTTTCTGAATATATAAGAAGTATGCAACAGAGTTTAAACTTTAAGCTTTAACATAGATACTATGAAGAAGACAGACTGAAGATAGAAGAGCAGAGCCCTTGACTACAGTATACGTGAAGATCATCTCTGCAGTCTGACAAGTGCTCGCCATTTAACCACAGTAATCTGCTTGTCCCGAGATCAGCAGATGATTCCGATCTGAAATCAAATAAGAAACATAAGGGCCGTTTCCCATCATCGCACCCACCATCATGTGAACGCACAGCAGCGCAGAAGACACCCGCTGCCGCCTACCAGAGCACTCTTCTCTATGTTCCCCTTCAGTAACTAGAAGGCATGTTGAGCCAAAAGATCAGCTAAAGACCCAACATACTTATCTGGACTGCTTAACAGGGCAGACAAGACAGGGTTCACAAAAACCTCTTCACTTAAAAATGAAAAAAAAAAAAAATTAGCACCTGTACTACTCTTTGCAAATGCTTCTTAAACAATGACACTTATGGAAAAAAGTTAAGAGTAATCCTGGAGACCCATAAAACACAGGAAAGGTATCACAGCAGAAACACAAGCAACTGGGCTTTGAAAAGCGTTAAGCTGGCTAACACCAGGAAGGGAAAAAAAAACCCTAGCAACAAAAACATCCCCCAGTTCGCCTGATACTGCCAGGTGGTACTCTCTGCAAATTGAGAAGGTGAATTAAGAATACAGTGTTTAAAATGTCACAGTTCTCTCTTTCCTTTTTCTGATACAGTGATTTTTCTTCTAGATCTCAGACTCACCAGATGAAGGACATAAAATTCTTACCCTAAGTTTAAAATTGAAACTGAAAACTAATCTTCATCCTATGAAGTAATACATAGCAAACTAAGCAGAAATAAAACAAAACAAGGAACCAGAAAGTATAATTGTAGAACATGAAAATTTTCCTACAGGTCTCTACGAAAATTACATGTTAATCTATTTGAAAGTGAAAGAGACAATGTATAGCTAAACATACTCAATTTAATAGCCTCCTGCTTTTTAAATATCACATACCAGACTTCTGAACAGAATTTTCTTTTTCTTCTTGAAGAAATGCTTAATAATGTCCAGATTGAGGAATATAAATAATCTGTTACGCACTGTTGCAGTTTGCCAACTGAAGAGCACTCATGAACAAGTTTGAGTCAAATCTATTAAAGTAGTTAACTGTTACCCTATCCGTATTGTGTTAGAATTTAGTTTTCCCAGTGCTGAGGAGAAAAAAAAACCACCCAAACTGGTCAACACACCACAACTGATCACTGCCTACATTTAATTTAAATGTGAGTTAGTCTCACATATTCCTCAAGTATGAGTAAACATAAGCATTATGTTTAAAGCAACAGAAATGCTTAAACAAGCAGGATGTCAGAAAGCCTTCTTTCCTTCCCTCTCCTCATTAATTATCCATTAAAAGAATTGGCTTACAAAACCTCCAACTTTTCTTTCAAAGAGATCACTTTCACTCTGCCCGAAGTCATAGCATTTGGGCCCTGGACATCATCTTGGTTGCCATGAAAATTATCAGCATCTCAAGATTCGTGATCTCTTCTAAGATTCTATGTATTTGTAACTCTTGAGAAACAACGTGATTTTAATTCTCATGATTGGGTGACAAAAGCATAGATGTAGACATTTTACTGGCTCGAATAGACATGTTTCACTACAGCACATGAATAAAAACTGAAATCTGGAGAAAAAAATTACACACACATGAGCACACACACTGCAAAATCTCCAGTTGGAATCTGAGGAGACTACTGCTGAAAAAGCTGCACTTCCTACATGCATGCATAACAGATAAGGACATATGTTCCTTTTGATTGAAGACAAAGGAAAATCTGTATGTCCCCCTTATAATTAGACAGAAGTAAATAAATACTAAATAATGATACAACGTCAAGATTTCTTATTCCCATTGAAATGGAAGAATGTCAAGAAAAGTGCTTAACAAATACAAGGTAGGCTAGTTTTTTTGTCATTGTAACAAGAAATAAACCATAGCACAACTGATTGATCAGAGCTGAAGTATAGCAAAGAATCATAATTTCAAACTACTATAAATCTACAATACAGTAAGAAATTAAATCTCATGCACACACATTAATATAACACATCAATAAAATAAAACAAGCAAGAGGAATTAGAAGTTCAATTCAAGTGCCTAATTATAGGCACCTACTGGTACCCTAGACACCCTAGTATGTCCAAGACATCCACACACAGCTGACATTAAAAAAAGTAATCTGGGTGAGACTCACACCTTACTGCATGAGCAGCCGGATGCCCTACAGCATCCCAAGTGGTAATGAACACATACATTTCAGCAAGTGAATCCAGCCCCAGCTGCGAGCTCCCATCAGGAATACAAGCTGAGGACACAGCAGGACACAGGTCGCAGTGGCCTGTTCTAAAAGGGGGAAGGAAAAGCAAGACTTCTTAGCTGCCGCAATTTGCAGTAAATGTATAAGCTCAGCTTCATTCTCTTCTGCCTTTCAAAATACTCTTCATCTTTCTAGCTCTCATCCCTTGATAAATCTTTTACATGGACATTATCAGCATGATGTACTGTCCATCCACTCGCTACATTTCACTGGAAATGAGTGATATTCATTCCCTAGCCACATATCATCTTCTAGTCATTTTTATAGCAACCCTTCTTCTATATAAAAAGCACAGTGAACTCCACTGGTGCTGTTTACAGTGTGTAAAAGCCAGTCACAATAAATACAAATAAAGTGACAAGAATGACAGAGGCACTGGATTATTCAATTTGCGATCTGGCACAAAAATATGCTGACGCAAATTCAGAAGAACCTACAGGTCACTTGGATTCAGACCACAGTGCATAACTGGAGTGTATGATCTGCTCAAATCACTGCAGAGTCAGAATTAGAAGTGCAGATCTACCTAGGTTGGGGGTACAGCAAGCATCAATGCAGTATCTAAACCTCAGCTTTGTCAACCACTTACTCACACATGAAGACAGCCTAAGACAGAATTCATGACTTCATGAATGAATGTGAAACTTGATTTTTTCAGAAGGTTATACACCTTCTGAATTTATTAAAATTATTTTATTGTAATTCTAAAATAATCTCTAGGTTATCAAGGAGATGAGGTTAGTAGGCATGAAAGCTCATCTTAACCATTGGTTCTGAGTTCTTTGTTTGAATAACCTATCCCATCCTTGCATCAAGCTTCCCAGATGAAATACACCTATGATTTATCCTGCTGCTAGAAGTCTAAACAGAATTTTAATTGTGTACATTCAATATATTCCAGTAAGCCAAAATCAGATCCCTGACACCTAAATTCCGCAAGATTTTTATTTTGATGGGGGATAGAGAAATGGCTAAAGGGAAGAATTTTAATTCAAGCAATAGGTTTCTTGTGTCCATAGCTGTGAGGCAGATTTCTGTCCATATGTAGAAGAGAACCATCTTCAGTATTCAATTTAGCCAAATTCAAACACAATTAGTCATTTTTACCAAGATTTTGGCCCAAGACTGAGAAAATCTCATTAGATTTTGTCACCATCAATACTGAATGAACACACAGATGACTATGATTTTGCTTGCCTATTGTTTTTTCACGATATTCCTTTAATCTCTTCAGAGTATGCAACAGTGTAAGAAGCCATACAAATTACTGAAATGCTCATTTGGGGTACAAGAGATAAATATAATTATAAACCAGCACATAATTATAGAAGTGGGAATTCTTGCTTTGCTTTTTGCAACTCAATTGGTGGCATTTAGCACAGCATAAAGTGTTAACTTACAAACAAATCTATGCAATTGTTGAAATGGTGGGGGCAATCAACACTCCCAGAGAGTATTAGATGTTTCTTCTACTCATGGTACAAGTAATAGTAATGACATTGACATTTTCTCTCATTTCTGGATTTAAGTGTAACACAGGCCTTTGTGTGTTTATTCTCCCACTATATCAACTGAACAGTGTTAAAGAATACAGGATTTAAACACAGTAACAGCAAAAACAAAATAGTGACAGATTTCCCATCAGAAAGGCTAACTTTGTCAAGTCTTGAATATCATATGCAGAAGTCAGTCAATGGTCCTCCAGCCTTCATGCCCACCTATTTTAACATTTGCAAAATCAAGGAACTCACGGTTCCCTTCCCTCTCTCTCCAGCATACAAAAGATGCAGCTGATCAACTCACTGACCAGTTGTGTCAAGTCTGTGAGACTCAGGAGTATAACAAATGCTGCAGCACTGCGTGAAAGCCAGGGAATGGCCGTCTCGGTAAGGCTCTGTGCTCTAAAGAGATCCGTCATCAAGCCTGCTGCTCTACAATACCTCTCCCCACAGGCAGTACCTGCTCTTAGCTTGTTCGATTACGGAATTGAACCAATCCTTGAAATACCCATATAACTGAGGATATGAACATCAAACAGTGGTACATTCACCACATTTCCAAATGGTATGTGGACTATCACAGAGTTTAGGAAATACCACTGCCAAGATAAAACCCACAAAACTATCCACAAAACTTGCAAGATCCTGCTGGTAGAAAGAAAAGAGTGGGGAACCAATGGCCTCTGAACAGCAAACTTAGAATGGAACAAGGAACACCCTCTCAACCCAAAAAATAATTCAAGATATTACTATCCAGAGTTTATCAATTACAGCTCCATCTCAAAAGAATTAAGAAAAAATAATACATTATGACAAACTACTGAAACATAAAAATACAACAGCATTATAAAAACCGGTCACTGAGGGAGCAATAGACTATGCCACTGAATAAAGCATGGTGCATAATTCATTCCCTACTCTTTTCCTATCATTATCATTTCTTACAGTGGGAATCTGAGACTTTCCCCTTAAGATATCAGCAGTCAAACAAGTCAGATAAAACCAGTATACACAATGCAAAAGACTAGCAACTATACAACTGTCACTGGAACAGGTCTGAAATTGCAAAAATTACATAAACCACCCAGAACCACTGAAGAATTAGAGCTGAAGGCTCCAAAGTTAGCAAAACAATCAGAAAAAAGGAAAGGGGAATTTGAAGATTTTTTTTTTTTAAATAAATGATCGTTAGTAGACAACTGTCTTGCAATTTGTGGCAAAAGGTCAGTCTTGCAGTTCCCTGCCAACATCTTTCCATTCACACTTTCACTACTGTGAAAGCTTGTTTAAAAATGCATGACTATGGTTACCCACAATGGCTAAGAGGAGAAAAAAACAGCAGTTTAACAGCTGACCTCAAAATCACTTACAGCAGCTTAGCAAGAGTGGGGATGAGAAAGGCAGGCAACAGAAATCACTTTTTGCACAATAGCCTAAGTGTTACAGCACTAGTCCAGAAAATGAGACTCAGCCTTTCAATCTACCCTTAGGGCCTGAGCCTACTTTTCTAACATACCATGAGATTTTTGTATGCTATTATGTTATATACATATATATATACATGTATATACATATAAACCATTTATATGCTTGTGTGTATATATATATATATAAAAAGCATATAAACATTTTTATATATATACATATATTGTGTGTGTGTGTATATATATAGTATTGTGTTTTAAAGGCAAAAGCTGCCTTTTAAAGAATAAAACTCAGATGAGTGCTAGCCAGTGAATACAAATCAACCTGGAGCCTGTTGACTTAAGGGCTCATTAAAGGGACGTCGGTTCAAACCCCTTAGCAAAGAAGGCCTCTTGAGAAGATGAGGAACAGGAATGTTCTATTCTTTGCTGTCATATTCCCCCCATTCCTTCCAAATGAACTTGCTTATGAAGAAAAATGAAATCTAAATTTATCACCTTACAGAGACACCCACTTCAGTCATTGTCACAGGAGGAAATAAGCACTGCTTTTATGCATGCTCAACCAAAATATTTGAGCCATGCCTAAATTTCAAGGCATGTGGTGCTGATGTACCCAAACAGGCAGGCTGAACCTAAATGCAGTCTGGCCCATCAAACCAAAGGAAATGCTGCTGCAGTATTCATGTCTTGTACCCTTCAACTGATGTGCTCTCATAACCAGTACTATTTAAGTTCATCTTATTGTCACCTGGAAGTTAAAGGAAGGTAGAGCCTCTATTAAACTAAATAGCAAGCACCAAATAATGGCTACTTCAAAATCATAAGCTAGTTATAAAGAGCAAGTTATTCGGTAAACCATTTTACGTAACTGATGAACCATAACTTCCAAAGAGAAAGAAAAAATAATGACTATAATTGCTGAAAATTAAAATTACTGCTTCCAATTTATTTGAGTAATGATTTGCAAATCATTATATTTTTGATTAGCACTGAGAAAAATTCACTGAAATGATCCATTATTCATTTTAGTAGGGAGCAGGTAGAAGTCTGTTCCGGAGCTTTAATTTTTCCAAATCTATTTCTTTTTTTGTTGTACTAGAATATTAATATAAGTACACTCCAGGATATACAAATACGCTACACGGTGATTACTTCACTAAGTCCAAAGAAACACACTGCCCCTGGCTAACTCACTCAAAGTGCTGTCAGTCTGTTTGCCCTTCTCTGATATGAGACATCCTACCATGAATTTGAATTATTGCTAACAGGCTTAAAAAGAAAGTAAGTTTGGTGCCCAAAAAGTAATAGCTGCATAGAACTCTTCCCAAACAGGTATCACATACTTGCCCCTCTGGGCTTATATTACTGGAAGAATTCTTCAATGGCAGCTACAGAGGAAGCCAATTTCTCATTTTATATGCACAGACACATTTTACATCTATGGGGAGGGGAAGAAGCTTCTCGACAAATTCAAAAGGCTTTTAGTTTACATTAATACAGCAGACATATCTTAACGCTATCTTGTATTCACATATGCACCTTATCCTTTTTTTTAATGCCACAGGGAAGTGAAAGAAACAGTTCACGAATAAACCATGCAAACACTCTCCTGATGCRGAGCTGTACACAAATACTCCACCACCAATACAAAATAGCACATGAAAAAGTAAAGAGAAGTCTGTATTTAAATTCTGGAGCATGAGGGAACCCAACTTTGAAATAGCAGGCAATATATATGACTTAATTCAAAACATTCTAAAACTGCACTTATTAAACATCAACTATGTGACAGCATCTCATTAGTTTAAAAATAGAAAAGCTACTGATTCATAGAAACTGCCTAATCGGCTTTCTGAGGCATTCACACAGGCCCTTAACCATTAAAAATAGAACTATGCACACAGCAGTTGATATGGTGCCTACACAATCCCACTTGCTGGGCTGAAATCTATGGCTAACAGAGACATAGCTTCTTAAAATGTGTGTGACAAGGCACAAGTCAGGTAGCAGTTACACTGTCATTACCATACAAGCTACTACAACAAGGCAACAGTACTATACAAGGACTGTTCTCATGCAGAAGAGCAATTACTAGCTCTGGGAAGAACAGCTTATGGCATGTTCACAAGGAAGTTACCCCCTTGGTGAAAGGCTATCTCTTCTTCTCGATACGTTGCTGACAACGCACGGCAGCAGTTCACTGACCTGAGGAAGGCAAAACAGGGTTTAAAAAGTTGTTTTGAAATGAGGTGTTCCAAGGCACTTGGATAAAACTACCACACAAGGCAGATGAAACCAAAAGGGTCACTATGTTATCAAAGTCAGCAGAAGAATAACCAAATATATCTTAAGATATACTTTCTCCAGGAAAAACTATAAGAAACATAACCTTCCCTGAACAGACATCCCAGAGCTGTTCTGTTTAACCCACAACCTAAACCAGCAACAACAGAAAAAAGAATAGTCAAGAGAGGGGAAAAAAGACTCATAAAACTTTATTCCTTCCTCAAAAAAAATCAACAAAATGAGACCAAAGAGAAAATTCTCTTCAGCACACCACAGTTCTCTCCTAATTTTGTAGGAGAGATTTCCTTTTTCTCAGAAAGCTTTTGCTTGCCCAGGAGACTACACATATGCAAAGACCTGGGCGGGTTGTGAATTCAAGTTGTTTGACTTTCAGTGTTACATGTTTCTAAACCACTTTCTGTAATACCGTCCAAAAATTCAGTTTCCTAAGCAGTAGAAACATTTCAAAAGACCGAGTGACTTTAATAGAAAAGAAAAAACATTATTTTTCCAGTGTGGCCTTGGACAATGTTCTAAACTTAATTGCAGCAATGTGTCAAACATACTACCACAAAGGAAGTGCAAAGAACTACAGATTAATAAAGCTAATCTCTACCGTCCACTCAAGAGACCCTAAAATTTTTGAAGTAAATCTGCTGATGGAGTAATTTCTCTGTGATGGTAACACTAAGAGGAGAAAACCAAACATCATCAATGTGCTTGATTTTCCAAGAGAGAGAACATTTCATCAGTCAAGAGGAAAGTGTCAGAAATACTGCAAGATCTGATCACAGTATCTCTTTCATAGTCATATACCAGGAACTCCTAATCCTAACTAGAATCTAAAATACAAAAAATAATCAGACCTTTGAGATTCATGAGGCAAGTGTTGTACAGCAAACTGAAAATTATGTTTTATGAGCTGTAATCACTGTTTGTTTGAAAACTGTAGATGAAACCTCAAAACCATGGTATAGATACCAATTTAAGGGACTTCCAACACCATGTGGTAAGTGTGGACTTCTACCCAGGTGAGCCATAGGCTTCTCTGAAGTCACATGACCACAGCCCTGACCTCCCACCTGGGGCTGAGGATCAGAGCAGAGGGCTATTCTCACAAAACACTGAAAAACCTCACACAGTGGCAGCAAGAGTTGTCCTACCTCCAGACTCGGCAGTAAGGCAGAGGCAGGTCCTAGCTGACTCCTAGGTCAAATACAGCCTGCAGCCCAGAGCAGGACCACTCAAAGCTAGTGGACTATCACGACTGACATGAGCTCTTTTTGTCTCCTAACACCATGGGTAGAAGAACAGAACTACCGGAAGATTGTAATTTGTTTTAGACTACAATCATCTTGCTTATAATTGGCATGGTGAAGTAAAAACTTATACTTGGCCATAGAAGCTTTTAACTATGCCCCATTGAACCCACTGAGAGATAAATACCTAAATCATAGAATGATTTAGGTTGGAAGGGACCTTTAAAGATCAACTAGTCCAACCCCCCTGCCATGGGCAGGGACATCTTTCACTAGATCAGGCTGCTCAAAGCACCATCCAACCCACAATGCTTTTGTATTTCTGAGCTCAACCACCATTTGCACTCCAGCACCTGAACAGCAGATGATGTGTGCTGAGGACACCTCGTATGGCAAAAGGAACTTTTCCTATTCCCAGGAAATGAAGCCAGTCTGCTACTCAACTGCAGTCAGTCTGTATTAGTACTAGATCTTTGTATTAATATTCCCCAATAAACTGCCACTTACAGAGTTCAGTATGCAATAACAGTTGTTAATAGGATTCCTTTTATTTTCTTCATGAGTGTTTACACACTAATTCTCAGTCCTGCTGCTGAAGATCTGTATAGTTTTCCTCCAGTACATATTTGAAATCTTGCTGAAAATCTTTGACCTCTCTCCACAGAAGATGTAGTCTACCTAGTAATACTAGTATATACAATCACACTAAAACCAGAGAATATGTTAGCTTTTATTAACTGGAAGATCTTATCAGTGCATTTTGAGCTAGGCTTCTGTTGTGAAAATTGCTGTACAAGGTTGTGTGATCTGCCAAAGAACTCTACCTCCCATCATACAAAGTCTCTACTTAATATGGCAGACGCAGACTTATTAGGAAGCCTGAAAAACAAATGCAAATACAAGGCATCAACTACAGTTCCTGTAAGACATGGAGGAAACATTTCAAAATTAAACATTTGATGCAAAATACCTGCGAAAGTGTTTCAAACCACCTCCGTTTGAAACCATCCCAGGGGACCTCCGTCTGGAGAAAAAAGCATCAATCTCTTCACTGCACAAAAATGATTCTATTTTAGTAGAAGTGCTACAGGAAACACTTACAAATTTGGCACACATCAGGCACCTAAAGGTGGATGTACTGGACCCAGTCCCAACTTTCAAGTAAAATATTTTAGCTTTTAAAGCTTTCCTAAGAGTGGCATTCCCTGGCAGAGAGGAGGTGACTGAGAACAAATCCGCCTCTTAAGTCCTGTGCTTGGATCAAATGGACCTAGTATTATTTTAGCACATTATGACAATTCTGAACTAGCATAAGGTCTTCAAACATCAAAATCCATTTAACCTAAACTCTACTATCTCTTGTTTAAAACAGGGGAAAAATAACAAAACAGTACCAGGGATCTTTTATAAAAAGACATAAGATTTATCCACACTACAATCCTGGAAGAATACAGTGATTCCAAAAAGGTTCAGACAGAGAATCTCACTAATACATCAGTGAAC
The DNA here is from genome assembly GCA_030449065.1 of Oceanodroma leucorhoa. Lineage (NCBI taxonomy): Eukaryota > Metazoa > Chordata > Aves > Procellariiformes > Oceanodroma > Oceanodroma leucorhoa. The sequence goes on along the minus strand of JASVER010000032.1, from coordinate 10,564,662 downwards.
CCAATTCACATGAGGACTACAAGAGAAATAGAAAGTTGAAAGAAGACTCTCTGATGGTAGCTATTAAGGTTGTATTTTCAGCTATCTCAAAGGGAAGAGGCTGAATCTTATTTTGCTAGAGAGTGGTTCTGGGCATAATGGAAATGTTATGTTATGACTCTGTTTTGAGTGTGACATCTTAAGAGTTACAAGAAACACTGCTGTGTATCCTACTAAATGAAATTAAAAAATATGTATTCAGAGACTTAAAGAGTGCAAGAAACTTTAGTCCATCATTTCCTTCTTCCGTATGATTAATGTGCTAAAAATAAAAAACAGATATTGTGAACCAAACTAGGAGTCATTCCACTTTCACTCAATCTTTCTTCCCTTCTACCTCAGTTCTGCAAGCCGAGGTCAAAGTTTACATCCTGAGACACGAGCAGCTTCACTCTCCTGCGGCTGGAATTTAATAAGCCTGACACAGGAGTTACTTCACTGGGGTGTGCTTAGTTCTACTGCAACAGTGCTTGGAAAAGACAGGCTGGCAAAGTATATGCTCAGTAAGCAGATAAGAGAAGAGTTTTTACTTTATTTCCAAAAATAGCCCCAACTTTCTTCCCTCCAACCAAAATCTAAAGAAAAAAAAAAATCTATAGCCTTTCTCTCACTACTCAGAATTACATACAAATCTACTGAAATCAATTAAGTCACAATGGTACAAGCAAGAGACAATCAAGCTCACAGTTTCTGAATATAAATTCGTTACATAAGGTACGCATTTCCAATTCCACAGTAACTAACCTGAAATTAGATTTACAACAAATATTTCTTTGATTCATAGCAATAATTTGCTATCATTCTGCTTGTAAATGGGAAAATTGTTTTTGAAGGTGCATTGCAGGCAGCTTCATAGCTAGAAAGGGGCAAGAAGTTTAAGGAAATTAGGAAAAAAATCAGTTTCTCTGATTAACACCTGACGTGTGGCAAAAATAATAGCTAGAAACATTAATATAAGCATCACATGCAACTAYATATAGTAACTATGAAAACGATTATGAACAGACATATTCAGCAGTATCCAAACAGATATGACACACAAAATCTAAAATGAAGTAGAAGTTACTAACACCTGAATATGAAATACCTCTGAAAAATGCCATTTGTAACAGATACTGTTCAATAAGTAGCTTCCCTGACCCCATTCTGGTCATTTCCTTTGGCTTGGTCTAAAATCAAGCTTACAATCAGCAAAATAAAAAGTGTCTGCTTCATTTGCTGTATACACTGAACTGAGCCACTTGAACTTAAATAACTTTTAGACAAAAAGATGAAGTCCTAAGGCTATACCTTTTGACCCTTATGTTTTGAAACTGTTAGAAGGACTACCATGCCCTAGGCATATAGTTAAAGCTGCATATCCAGTTAAACAGGGCAACTTACGTGTTTCCTAAATGTAAAGAATTAGAAGGCATACAAGTTGCAATAATAATAAAACAGCTGGTCACCAAAGGCCTTCTCTTCTGAAAAGAGGCAAACGCACCATAGGCCACATCTTTCTAATAGCCTCTGGACAGCAGTTTTCAAAGAGATTAAAAACTTCGCACAAAAATGTAAATCTGGTATTCCATCAATAAGCTGAAGAGCCTTCTGTTTTTTTTCTGTTGTCTGAAGACAAATCTAACGATTAATACAAGAATCCAGCTGTGTGAAATGTTGCAATCAATGAAAACAGAGCTGAACACTGTTGAACATGGCTGCAGTCCACCCTCTAAAATGTAAAGGGCAGCTTTAGTCATTGAGCTTGTCATAAGCAAAGAGGTTGGAGGTTTTTTTCTTGTGTTAGGTTGACATGGTTCATGGTAGTATTGCTACAAGGCTGTTGGCCTGTCATCACTTCTGTTATGAACTTGTATTTTCTAGAGCTTTAAAACTTTGCCGGTAACAAATAAGTAAGATGAAATTATACAAGAAATAAATCTGTTTTCTTCAGGAAACAGATTTCTTCTGACAGTACCCTCTACCTTATTATTGTTATTAATTATAGAAACTCTAGCATGTCTCTTGAGAATTTGACTCCCTCCCATGGACTGTCAGAGGAGCTTAAGCAGCTCTTGAATTGGAAATGGGAAGCATCTACATTGTCACTACTGAAGCCATTAAAATGCACCCTCATCACTCTGTGAAAAAAATAATTTCCTTGGTAGTCTATAATTGTCTCAAGGGCTCCATTATAGACAATTAAAGTGGATAATACATTTTTCAAACTTAGACTACCATTAAGTACAATTATACAATACCTGTAATCATTGATCTTCGTAAACTATTTTGTTGAATATTTGATTTATGCTTCTGGGTCTATATTATCAACAAAAACTTCCACAGTTTGGAAGAAAGGAGTAGGTACTGTCATTTCAACAGAACTGTAGGATTTTGTAACATATGTGTCAACTCCTTTACTTCTATCCAAGGAAAGAGCGGTATCGATAAGGTACACCTTATTACACCTCTGATATGGTACAACACCTACGTACTGGGAACCTTACAACCCTCATGAGTACAAATATAATCTTTCTGAATGATATATTTCCATGCTGCGCTCACCTCTAAAAAAAGAATGGCATGAAAGAACAAGGTTTTGGGGAAAAGTTATTGATAAGCATTATCAAATCAGCTGCCAAGTCAAGAAGACTCAGATAAGATGAGGATTTCAAGACTTTAAGGAGAACAATTTCTAGGAAAATCAGACCAAATCTCAGCTGGGCCTAAATTTACAGAGTATTTTTTTTCAAAAGCAAGTCTGTTTTTAATTCACAGCACAAGAAGACTACTTTAAAGAAACAGGAGGAGAGAAGAAAGGTAAGTGTAGGATCCAACCCAGAAAGAATGAATGGGTACTGGAACTATTTTTCTTATTGTAACTCTTTTGAGATATACTTAGGCATAATGTTAGAACATCAATAAAACGTAATTTCTTGTACATACAATTAGAATATAAAGCAGAGAACTGAAGCTCACAATTTCAGTATGCAAGATACTATGAAGAGAAAGGTAAAAATATCTACAGAAGAGTACACAGAGAAAAAAAAGTATTCTGCCTTCCTTTTCTTTATATACAAACACAGAAACATTTGGGTCAAATAGGAATATTTGTTGTAGTCCCCTGAAAGCTGCAATTATAACAGAAGGAAGAAAAAGAAAACACAAATCTATTCCATGCTCAACTACAGTATTAGAAAAGGGAACAGATGAAGAGGGGAATAACTTCCATGGCTTTGCTATAAACCTTAGAATACAGTTTTTCTTTTTCCCCTCTTAGTAGAAACTTCTGAGAACGTATAGCCATTTCTCAGTTAACCAGGGCAATGAGGAGAGAAAAACCATGCTAACATACAATTTAATCATCTTGTATTATTGCCTAGGGGGAAGCAGGGGGAAACATAGGATACATACAAGATTTATGTAGAGAGCAGCTTTAACCAGCATAACGCAGACAGGTACCAGCTACAGATCCTAAAATGCCAACTCTTAAAGCCAAGAGCTTTGATTAGGGAAAAACAAGGCCTAGTTAATTCATAAACCACATAATCCGGTTTTATTGTTAATTCTCCGCTATGCAAAGAGACTTCTTCAAGAAAATTCTGACATATTTTTAAGGCATTTTTCTCTGACAACTTCAGAGTTACTGAAAAGCCACTCATTATCTTAACAGTTATTTTAAATGGGAGAAATCCTCTCCTTTGCATACATACACACACATGAAAAGACATCCCCTATATCTCTAAAGCTTTATCCAGGAATTGTAGGGTTTTGTAGAGCACTGGAATTTTCCAAACTGAAAGAATGTTATTTGAAAGATTCTGAAGTCTGTGAAACAAACAGATACCTAGAAAAAAAATTAGCATATACAGAAAGCCTAATACTATGATGAACACTTCACAGACTTTCTTCTATTTATGAAATATATGTGACATAAAAGCAATACTAACATAATATATCCAAGGAATGATATCCAAGGAATGATAACTGCAGAATTTAGAACACAGTATTAGAAAAACCTTAACAACAAAAATAAACATAAAAGAAGAAAATTCCTAATGCTATGACACTTCCCAAGATGCCATCAAAATTCAGAGACAAAGATGCCACGTGAAGACTGCTATACAAAGTATATTTGCATATACGCAGTAAGTATTGGGATAAACTCTTACATGTTGTTAACGCTGCTGTTAATAAGTACAGCTACTTCTGCAGGTCCAATGTATACATTCTGGAAATCGTAGGTTATTTCTAAACCCTGGGACCTAGAAGAACTCAGGCCACATGTTATTTCAAATCTTGTCCTAACATATGTGTATACTGCCTCCTCTCTCCACCATCCTGCTTTCCATAGGAAAAGAATGGTCTGGACAGCAGTAATGGTGCTACAGCAGACTCCAGAAAGCTCTCCTGTCAGGACAGTTCAGGGACCAGCTTGGACAGGGGACGTTGTGTGTGACAAATCACAGGCACCCAGAAATTTTGCAGTGATATAGTGTAAGGTTTTTAGGAGATACAGCTGTTTCTAAAGGCATGAAGACTCAGGTAATAGGCAGCTAAAAAACACGCCAAAAGTTCTTTAAAACTGTGAATACGATTAGCAGGTGAAACCAAAATCTTTTTTGTTTTAATCTGCAAGAGAGAACTCTAGTTTTTTTAAAAGGAAAAAAAAAAAAAAAAAGTAGAACTGGCATTAATAAAACAAGTGGTATAAAGACACAAAAATTTTCTTTTTTTACCTTAATCCTTAGAACCTAGAATTTAAATTTTATCTTGTTATTCCATAGTGTTTCCAAGTGCATATGCTAGTGCACACACTAATTACCTGCTCTCTGTAACAAGTTCCAAAAGAGGGAGGGGGAATAGTTTACTTCCTTTTTGAAAAAGGCAAAGCCACAATAAACAGTAAACTATGCAAAGTCAACGGTGAGTCAGACATTTTAAGAAACTAAATTTTACAATAGTGCACAATTTGCAATCAACTGCCACATAAAAAGTTCTAGAACACACAAAACCAGAATAGCAACACTACTCCTTGCTCTTAGATGTCTTCACTCATGGAAAATGAAGACATTCAAATTAAAAATGGGAGAAGGATAAATATCATAAAAATATGATCTACAACAATAATAACAATGCAAGTTATTAGGCAGTGGAGTAGCAATTAGATATACTACAATACCTTAGTGGCCCAAATATTTTCATTTTCCTGAGATATGTTCCCCATGAAACACTGTTTTTAATTTTTAAAGACTAGAAATTTATTGCATTGTGATATGCTCTTTGTGGCTCCATCTCCCCTGAGCCACAAAGCAAATAATGTTTTGATAGTCCAATAATAATATAATGCTATAGAGAGGATTCAGTCCTAGCATAAAAAGATCCACCATTTCACATGGTGTAATTTTTTGCAGTAATGGCCTTGTAGCAGAATGATGACATTATCCATGGTTATGTCACTTTACAGACATACATGGGTCTACTCTTTTGCCCTGAAGAGACAGGGCAAAGGAGCTTTCTGTATGTAAATTACAAAAACAAAAAAAAAGTCTTTACCATAGAACAATTCATTCAAATGAAATTATGTCTCAGTATACTCACGCTCCACTTTAAACCCATTAATTTCTCCCACTTCAGCCCCTCTGATAGACTAGAATCCCAATTTTTTCATTAAACACACATTATCTTTCATTCCATTCTTCTTCCAGTATTAGTGCAAATTTTTTCCTCTTCCTTAGAAATGTTCCTGAATGAACAGTACCAGGGTCAAACTTATAAAACATACCAATCTAACAAAGACACTTCCTCTCATGACTGGTCAGTAATCAAATAAGGGTCTATTAGTTTGAACATGTACTCTGTGGCAGTTTACATTACACCAAAATGGACCGATTAAAGGAGAACACAATTTTAAAGACATAATGTTCAAAAAGATGCCCCAACATGAGCGGGCAATTTGCAGTATATGGCAACACTGTGAAAGAGAACCTGAATGAACTAATATTTATGCACAGAAGACAATCAATGCCCAGGACTGAACAAGAGGGCTGAGCTGTTTGGCAGCAAACCCAATCAGTTCAGCACCCCCAAGCACAGGACCGCTGCAAAGGACTAGCACGTATCGACCCTTCAGAGAGCGAAGGTTACACAGGGGCTGCTGGAACTATTACACCAGGTCAGAGAACATGTATTAATGAGCTGGGAGAATGAGACACTGTGTAACACCGTACATATTATACAATGACAAAGGTCATTAGTAAATTCCTATGGATGTTAGATAGAAAGACTGGGCTGACAAATAATAAACTGGGCTTTCCTCTCAGTTGTCTGGCATTATCCTGAGACAAAATGAACATGAAACTTGCCCAAAAGAACCACACACAGGCACAGCAGAGGCGAAAAAGTAATATAAGGAGTGCTGATACATAACTGGTGCCCAAAGGAAAGCCTTCAAGAACTAGAAATAAACCTGTTTCATCAGAGACACACAGCCTACTAGAAATAGGACTTATTTGATGACTTTTACAAAAAACTTCATACTCCTGAAAAGGGAAGGAGGAAGAAAAGTAAGAACACATTTTAAAAAGAAACTAGCTATTATATGTAACAGCAACACCATACTTGGGAAAGAGCAGTGTCCACTTAGATGTAAGTTTTTCCAAATTACAGCATCAGATTTATTGCCAAACTACTATGGAAAATGGCATTTATTATAAGAGGAATTAAAAATTATTAAAAGCTGCACAAGAACAGAAAGCATACATAGAGACAGCAAACATCGATGCTGTCAATAGGTGTGCAACCCTTCAAGAAGCAAAATATTGCCAAAAAAGAAAAAAAAAGGAAAAAGACAAAAGTTGTCAGCCATCAAAAAAAGAGCCACAAGAAACAGAGACAAGCATTCCTTACTGGTTATGGAAGGAAAGGAAGCCAAAAGTGAGTTAAATAAAAATCTTGATAAAGGTTGGCAGTACCTCAATGAACTTTCAGTCAAAACACTGATTTTATTATTATTATTCTTACGGGGGAAGAAGGGGGGGAAGGATAAATCAAGGTCAGGAGTCTCTTTCAGAACCATTGTAAGATACAAAAATGATCTTGGTTAAATACTTCCCAGTAGTCTTGTGAAAAAAATGAGGATCAATACAGAGAGGTACAGAAACACATAACAGAAGCAGCAACAATCACTAGCAGCCTCTAAATCATGCAAATCAGTTGTCCATAATGAAAGCAACAGATAGCAAGTTTGAAGGGAGAAGATATTTAGCTTAATTGCTTTTGTGTTGTTAGTTAACATAGTTCCTGGTCTTTAAAAGAGCAATGATCATATTGTGAAAATTTTCATCACCATTAAGGTTTGTTGCCAACGAAAAATTGATTAAATAAATAAAAGAAGTAAAAAATTAGTTAAAAATAATAGCAACAACCAACACCCCTCCCCAACATTAGAAGTATAAATGCCAGTATTCAAGAATAAGATTGTCTCTCAGAGAAAGTATACCAGCAGAACTCACAGATCAGAATTTTGCTGGTAAACTGCCCTACCCAAATTAAGATGTCCTTAAAAATTCCACTCTCGAGGTTCAATTAGCCAACTCACAACAAGGCTACATAAATGAATTACAGCTACTCAGAATAAGAGCTGCAGAGTTGGGCCCAAGATGGCATACAGTGTAACTACTGCCAGTATGCAGAATAATAAATCCAGGGTTGCTAATGTTGTTTTTCTTCTTAAGTAAAAAAAAAATTGGAATGCAGCAGCTGGACACAGTGTTATTATAAGGGAAAACTCTATACACCTTTTCTTTGTGTGAAATTCTGTTCCATTTATGACACATTTATTTACATTCAAAGCAAAATAATTGGAACTTCATACACAAAAGAGTGTGTGTAGCCAACAAATATAAAACTTTATCATCTACAAACAGATTTGAAAATCTGCATTTAGGCACAGAAAGAGACTAATTTTCATAAACGGTCAAACTGCTGTGTGCATCTTTAAAATCACTAAACAGAACCTTTCGACTCCCAGCACCTTCAAAACATACCTCTCCACTTCCTAAAGGCCCTCTATCCAACTGAATGTGTGCAAGTCAGAAAACGAAAGCCACGTTAACGGTGGGAATTCGAAATCTCTTGGGATTTATTTATTTAGCATGTCTTTTTTTTCTTTTAAAACCAAATGCTTTGAGTCTGGTGCAACTAATAAATAAATAAATAAGCACCAAAACCGCATTGCATTTGTGTGCAATTTATGCACAATATTAAAATCAAATCATGGATCTTTCAGCTTGGGAGCATTCCTCTGTTAATTCCCCAGGGAGACAAAAAGATCACTGCTAATGCTGCCCATGACATTTGGAAATGTGGTGACCATAACAGAAATGGAAAAAAAAAAACTGTTCTACAGATGCTGAACTAAGCTCCAATTCTGGATTATTCTAACAACAAACAACAGGCAACCATGTGGACAATTTGCAAATCAATCATGGGAATATTAGAAGTTAGACTCTAGGTTAGTACGTTTGTTATGTCCTTGCCAAAATTTTTCTTGCTGTTAAATTAAAATGTTAGATTTCAAGCCTATGACAAATCTTATTTACTCTATTTATGGTTAGTTAATTCTTAATGAGGAGCTCTTTTACCTATCTCCAAAATTTGTTCATGAAGCATCAATGAGGTATTTTAGTCTAATAATATCCTTAATCTCTTTGGTTTTGCAACAAGATACAAGTACAGACCACAGGGGAAAGACAGTATTTTTGTTTCCTTCTTTGTTCCCCAAGATCAGATGGAAATGGAGAATGACAAGAAACTAAGTTTCCACTACCTAGAAGCAGAAAATAGGCTTACAAGATTGCCAGTTTATAGCCTAAGAAGATTAATTCCTGTACTTAAGCCATAATAGAGGACAATCTGGAGAGGACTGATGTTTAGTTGAATTGGTGCTATTTGCTCTGATGCAGAAGAAATAGGAAGCTGTTTTAACCTCTCATTCTGACTGTGAAATAAAAGACAGCATGCATATAAGCAAGCTCCAGCACAGAACTCCTGCCAGCTTTCTTGTAACAGCAATCTCCTAGGCAACTTGTGACATGAAATGAAAGCAAGAGTACATTTTTTACTTCTGACCTTGTGACAATGGGTAGATAACACTGGGGAGAAAGAAAACATGCCAAAACTCTTGTGAATTTCACAACACTGCAATGAATTTAACTGCAAGTTAATTTCTTCTATACTATAGACCAGAGATTACCTGTATGACTAGCCATGCAAGAGTTGCTTAGAACTGGCACACAAGAACCAGCAGTCTTCTCCACACAAAGGAGGCAGCAGCTCCAAAAGCAGCAACTTCTGACCCCAGATGCCCAAACTACTTCTTGCCCCTCTGCGAATGGTCAGAACAAGCTGGCATACCTGTGCCTGTACAGTCCAACATGACTGTGAGTTATGGTGGAGGTATCTTGCAAAACTAAGCTGCTTTAGAAGCCATCTCTCTTTTAGATCTACTTGAATATGCTGACCTATCTTACGTAAAGGTGCTGTTTCACAACACTAAGGGACACCGGCAAGGATATAATTTACATAAAATGGTCACTACTCCTAACAAAAATTTAAATAAAAAATAAATACACGACTAAACTGTCTATACTGAAGTGTCATGTTCTCTCCATGTTAATTTAGCTTTAGTTCAGCTTTAAGCACAATGCTAAGCAACATTTTATCTTTGCAGCAGCTTTCCTAAATTCATTTGTCTGTTAGGAAAGGTTAATATCATACACGCAGCTTGTATGGAATATAATTTCTAATTTAAAATATTTTCAGCCCCCTACAAGTTTAGGCACAGATCAACAAAGGCAACATTCAATCCTATCTGTGTTCTGGTGGTGAGGTAGCTATTGGCTACAATTACATAACAAAACACTTGTCATAGCTCAAAATACAACCTATGCAGTAAGTTGAGAAGATAGATCCCAGGGAGCATTACTCTAGTTGTATATTTTGTACAAATTCACTAGATTTTTCCATCTGTATCTTCAGCATTGGTTTTGTATGTTTTTACAATATGCTAAAATGCCAGGATAAGATATTAAACAGTACAACTATAACAGAAGTATTTATTTAGGTATCAAAGATCTCTAGCTTCTGTTCTTTTATTTTTTGTTTTAGCCAGCTAACCCTGTACTGTGTGTCGGATAAGTGCACACATAAGTAGGTTTAATAATTTTAATTATACTATGTACTAGCACTTAGAATACTAGCCTTCTGTAGGAAAAGACCGAACCATTTTAAGAAAAAGCAATCTACTGTACAAGTTCTGAACATTTATTGTTAGGATTTGCTGTAGGAAAACAAGTAGAAATTTAACACTACAAAAGTGTTGGTTTTAAGAATAAATAAATAAATTTTAAAAGTACAGCAGTACACCAAAAATTAAAATTTTGTGATTCCTTTTCCTCTGGTTTATACTACACCGTGAAGTGAGCACCACTTATAAACTACGTTTACTAAATCTTGCTGCATAGGTATAATAAAGCAGGATGTAACTGTAGTACACTAGCACAAAGGCTGGTTTTTCTATTACAGCTGGAGTCTCCTACAAAAAAAAAAAAAAAAAAGTCCTTCGATTAATTTTACCTATTAAATAACAAGCTGCCTAGAGGTGCTGTTCACATATTTTACTTACTAAATGAGAGCACTATTTTCCAGTGTGCTAATTTCCTCGCAACTGGAACGACAGACAAAAAAAACTAAGATTTCATCCAATAGCTCAAAGGGAAAGAGAAGGTAATCCAAAAGGAGAAAACTCCAGAAGAAGGGTGAACCGCATTGATTACAAGTGCTGAAAAAAGGGTGTTAGATAACACTTCAAATAATGATACATAAGGACTCCGAATGAAAGAGATCAAGTACTTCCACTGGCAGTTCAGGGGCAAGAACTTCCCTATTGAAGGTAAGCTGATATATCAAGGTGGGACTCAAGGACAACTTAATTAGTCTCAATTATGTTAAAGAGATGGGGGAGATAAAGTCACAGAAGATAGGACTCAGCAACACTTTCACATAGGCTAGCATTAGCCACTAAAGTATATGGATGCAGGTTCTATAGGGTAACACTTGGATTGTTTCCAAAGTCAAGAACCTTGTAAGTGCCTGAGACCTCATTTAAGGATTTTACACTCACAGTTATGAAGTATTCATGAACATTTTGTAAATCTTCCTATCAGAAGATATCCTATCTTCTTTATTCAGAAGCGTGTGAGCTATAGAAAGCAAGTTCACGGCACTTTACATTAGATCAACTTAATGTTCAATTTTTCATCATTTATAGATCAATTAATATTTGTTCTATAAAATCGGCACGGTTTAGATGAAAACTTCCAAAACCAGTCACATATATTTTCACACACTACCTTGTTGTGAAAATTATTGCAATACCTAAAGCTTCAGATTCTGAAAAATGCAAACAGCTATGGAGATACTTTAAAGTTACAAAAGTATAGTTATAGATATCCAATACCGAAAATTTTGTTTGTGCTCTTTCGAAAGAAGTAATTTTATGCAGATTTCTATAGCTTCTAAAAATATGTATGTCATTCATTTTATCATCTTTGATAAGCACTATGTGACACATTAAAAATTTCGTAAGAAAATTAAAGATAAGGATCTTATTCCTCATGTAGATTTAAATCAATATAACCATTTGTCTCATTCAGAAGATTTACAGCTGGCAGGTTGAGCAGAAAGCATCTAACCTGTGTGCCCCTTATTTCATTACTTTCCTAAATGTTTCAAGAAATTTGGAATAATTTTGGGCATCTTGGGGAAGTTCAAGCAGTCTCCTGACTCCCTTTTTGCCTCCTAAGGGTCACAACTCGTCATGAAACAAACAGGTTCACCAAAAATTATGTTAAAGTTGTGACGGAACTCAAAGTATTTAGAGGATGAAACATACTACAAGTCCTCTGAAAGGAAGTGTACATTATGAAAATCATCAAGGTGGTGTCCCTTTTATGCCTCTGTACTGGAAGACACTTAAGAGTATTGTCAGTTTAATTTTATATATAATTATGGCTTTCACCACAGCTGAAAGACTACTGAAATACAACACATTCTTGCTATGGAACTTTTTTAAATAGAAGAAATCACATCCACATTGTAGCATAACAGTAACTACGGGAATGGAAACAACGCAAGAAACATTTATCAGTGCAAAGGATGCCTCATATATAGGGATAAAAATAAATTATATCAGCATGCATAAGCTCTTCATGTAAGCATATTTTACATATAAGCACACAAAATGCCATAATTTGTGTCTGCTATTTTATTTGAATCCAGAAAGTAACAAAGTATTTCTCTGGAGATGTACAACAGATAACTTTAATAACAGCAAGGAGTAGGTTTATACCTTGAGTGTCTCGATCTTGGCAAACTTAGGTCCAAGAATTATGGATCCTTTCGAATTACTTTCCCAGTATGAGGTATAGTTCATAATCTAGAGTATTTTTAATGCTTCTTCACTGTATGAACCCCAGGAGTTTGGAGAACTAACCATGACTCAGAACCTCAATTTGTATTTTTCCTTGTTTGGGGTGTTACGGAAAGGCAATTTCTAAATATAGACAGGATAGCATCTGAGGAAAATGTCTTTAGTTCCTAGAATACTGTTCAAAGCTACAGCACCTATCCTGTAAATACCTGTGCACAATAAATTCATTTAAAACTGATACAGAAATCTTAGGTATCCATATCAATGCCTAAATATTTACATTGTTTACTGAGACTGTCCTGCTCAGGTGAGTGTTCAGTGTGAAGCAGATTTTCAAATTACCCTAAAAAGCAGTAGTAACTAAAAAAGCTTTCCTGAAACTTCTAAATAAGAATAAAATTAAAATAATTGGTTCTGGATTAAAAAACACATAATCCCAGGCTATTTGGGACTCCAGTGGTGAAACTGAAATAACTCTTAATCACTGTTTTTGCATAGCATATTGAGAGTGCAGATGAAACAAACAGAAACCAAAGGCTCTAAAACCCTTGAAACTATTCGTGACAGCGTGAGTAAAGTCGTTTTTGTTTTAAACCACGATAACCAAATTGCCTTCACCTGTTACAGGCATGAAGGAGAGAAGAGTACACATTTCCTGGAAACGGAGTAATTCATTAGACTTCACAGCAGTCTTTCCAGAAACGCCAACAATTGGGGTTTTGCAGAAGGAAGGCACATGCCTCAAAGTTCACACTTTTTAAGAATTCACCCACATCCAAAGCGGCTTCCTGTGCAATTATCCATATAGACTATTTCAAAACCCAAGTCACATACAAAAATACTCTGTTGTTGTACAGGAGGCATGCAGCAGAAGGCCCTGATTCAGCAAATAGTTAAGAGCAGACTTAAATACCGTTCTAGTCATACTGAGTATTCAAACCTAACCCTGCAGAGCTGAAACTCTACCGATACAGAAATTGGGAGATGACTACCACAGTGCTTTCCAGTTGGACTGCAACTCTAAATGCTTAAAAAGCTCTCCTGTACCCCGCACAGCACAAACAACCCCCGGGGTAAGGGACTCGCTGTTCTCGCCGCCTCCTGCAGACCTCCAGGCGCCGGGCAGTGTCGCGGCCCTTTGCCTCCTCCAGCTCTGCAAAGGGGAAACCCATTCTCCACACCCGCTCTCCCCGGCTTTTAACCCCAACCTACCCCTCACCTCTCTCCTCACAGCCACCCTAACCTCATTCGGTCCTCCACCGCTAAGGGTAAGCGCCCTTTTCAATCTCAGCCCTGGATCTTTTAATGCAGGCAAAATTTGCCCACGAAAGGCAGGGGGTGGCGGGAGGAGGAGAAAGAAATAAATCGTTTCCTGTTGCTTTAATCCCTTCAAGCGGGTTTAAGCAACGCCGCCCGGGGCGCCCTAGCTGCCGGCCCCGGGGCGAGGAGACCGCAAAGGAGCGGCCGCAGGGGGCAGGCGGCCCGGCCCGGCCCAGCCTGGCCCGCTCCCCCGGCCCCGGCAGGCGCCTCACGGAGGGGCGGCGCGGCGCGTCGCGGTGGGGCGGGGAGGGGGCTGCCCGCCACCAGCTACGGCCCCTCGCCACCCGGACGGGCGGGCCGGGACTCGCGGGGCAGGCCAGCGCGGAGCGGGGGCCAGGCCGCGGCAAGGGAGAGGGGCGAAGGCTACACACCCAGCAGGAGGCCGTCCATGTCAAAGATCAGGTGAGTGACCGGCCGCAGCGCGGCCGCGGAGGAGGAAGCGGACATGGCGGGACTGCAGCGGCGGGCAGCCCGCCTGGCAGCGGCGCAGGCGCGCTCCGCCGCGGCGGCGGGAGCCCAGGGGGAGCCGGGGAGCGGTGCCGCCGCGGGGTGAGGCCGGCCCGGAGCCGTGTGGCGGTTGCGAGCGGCTGTTGGTGCCGGGCGCGCCGCTGGGCGGGCGGGCGGCTGCCGCGCGGGGGCGGCGGGCAGGCAGCGGGGCGGAGGAGCGTCGGTTGGTTGTTTGGTTTGTTGTCGGGTTTTTTTTTTAAAACAAAGTCCCTTTCTCTTCGTGGGCTTCTTCTCGCGGAGGACTTTTTCTTTTTAAATCCCGCTTGGTACTGCTTAGAGGAGAGACTGCTCGCGTTTTGACATTTTAGACAGCGTTTCCTCGCAAAACTTTTGCGTGGCTGTGTAGAGATTTACAAGGATAGTACTACTGCTGATCATAATTGGAGCCATGAACAAAAAGGCGCAAATCGATGTAAAACTGTGAGGAAAGAGTAAAGTAATGGTGTGTAAAGCCATCTCTTCAGGGTTGCTGAGTGGGAAAATAGTTAATTGTGGGTTGTTTCGGGTGGGGTTTTTTTCTGAAAGGTTCAACAAATTCTGAAGTTGAGGAAACAATCCAGTGTTCTTGAGACGAAGCAAAATCTTCCTGCACGGACACACCATCCGATTTTGACTGGGCAGCTGTGAGGGAGGGAGGTAACTTTCCTCATCAGTCTTCCCTCTCTTCTTTTTTCATGCAGGTAACTCACCGTTGGGCATCAGGACCGCTGAAATACAAGTTGCAGAAGCAGGCATGAAAAGAGCTCTGTCAAGCTCCCAAGGTGACATACTGGCTTGAAGATTTCTACTACGTTGCAGCTGTGTGTGAAGGCAATGGTTAGTAGCGGCTTCGCATAAGGGAAGTCCTGTCTCTTTTGGCTGTAGGTAGGCCTCTCAGCAATTCGTTTTTTTCTAACGCCTTCATTTGAATTGGCAATACTTCACCATTTTAGCAAGCTAGTGGTGGTTTTTAAAGCCCTAACTGTAGGTGTCATACAATCATAATTGAATTTTAATTTACCCCCCTTATGCAGCTCACCTACCCCCAAAACCTATCTCTTAAAAGAACCCTTGCCCTACATTTGTGAGAAATATCATAGACACAAGGTCCCCATACCTCCTTCTGTCTTGGAAATAAGAAGACAAATAAAACATCCTTGGCCTTTACTTTTACCTTTTTAATAATAAAACTTGACTTTCAAACAAAGTTTTTTGAGTTTTGGGTTGGTTTTCARTTTTTGGTTTTTTAACTTGTCTCATTTTGTAATGATTATGTTTGATAATGCTGCTTAGGCCCTGCCTATGTAGGCTAGGAAAAAGACTGTGCACAGTGCCTTAAAGGTCTTTTAAAAATGTCATGTGTAGTCATGACATACATCTGTTAGTTCTTGCATAGATTTAAGAAAATGGGTCCTGTGCTTCCAGATCAAGTTTTTCTCTGTAACATTACAATACGAGTATTAAGAATGTCCATGGCTGTTTTGTTTCTGCAATAAACACTGTGCAACAAGTCAATGTTTCAACTTTGTTTCAGACAGCAAATGCATTAGTTTCCTTAGCAGTTCACTTAGGTGGGAGCACAGCTAGAATCAAAAGAAAGGTCAAATCCTAAATACAATATGTCCAAAAAAGTGTTAATCTGTTAAAAAGAAAAAAAAATATCATTATAGTAATTTCAAAACTTATAATAGTAATATTCTGCTATTCTAAAAAAGGATGTGTTTCTACTGTAAGAGTGTACGCTGTGGCAAAAATTTCAAGAGGGTGAGTAATGAGGTTGTATGGCAGTTGTACCTGAGGTGGATTCATCCACTTTCTAATTATCAAATATTCTAAAAAATCTGTGTTTAATTGTATTCACTGGCATAGTAACACCTGTACTTGTTAACAAGAAAAAACTACATCAGTCACGTATCTTGATTCATTGTTCTAATTAGAGAAAAGCGTAAGTATTTTGAACACAACTCCACCTTCTCCACCTTCCTCAAAAGGGGAAATACTTACTATTTTTAGTGTGTAAACCACCAGTTCATCTCAGAAAAGATAAGGCTTGTGCAAAACTTTTTGAGTATTTGAAGTGGAAATAGATCCTAAAGACAACCTTTATGAAAAAAGCCCACAAAATTGAAGTGTAATACACAAGATTAACTTTTTCAGGGTTAAGTGGTCTGTGTTACAAATCTTATCATGCACATTTCAAGACAGTCAGGTTACCTGACATGCTGATGACCTCAATTTGCTTTGCTTTACTCTGGCTCATCAGTGATAATCAGTGTAATGTTAGCTTACTTGATTCTTCAAAGCTACATTCAAACACAGGAAAATCTTCCCAATATAGACAAACTGTTTAGGTTTATTCAGTGTGACTAAATCTCCTTACTAACAGAGTGAAATGGGATGAAATTCCAAGCAGAACTCCTAATTCATGGTGTACCATAGTTTTTTAGATGCACAAGTAAGTGAAAATGCTGATCTAAGGTTTATTCAAGCTGTCTTAAATATTTRTCTCGGACATCTCAGCAGTAGTATTTGGGTGGTTCTTTTTTAAGAAGGAGTGAAAAGAAATTGGGATTGAGAATTGTGCAATTGATCTTTTTGTTTGCTACTTTTTTATTATTTATTTTAAGCCTGTTTCAAGTGATGAGGGATTTATTTTAATAATTTTTGAGTTGTGGGAAGCTGTGGTGGAGGTACGGTAGCCATGAAAWCTGGTAGTTAATTGTATGCCTACGAACCCGATGTCTGCTTATTAAGAAGGATGAACTTGGGTTTCTGAGATGTAATCATGCAAGTAGACTTGAATCTGCAAAGTCTGAAGAACACAGTTATCTTCATGTACTTTTTAAAGTGAATTGAGCTTGCTATCTGAGCACATACCAAAGCAGATGAATAAATCTTTGCCAAGTTTTAAATTTTATGATGTTACATCGTACATATACATGCTGGATGTCCAGGTTTTTGAATGACTGTAAATTAGCTGCCAATAGGTAGCCCTTCTTACCCCAAACAAGTCTATTTTCTCTAGCTTTGTAATAATATGTTAAAATCACTTTGGTTTTATTGTTCTTTCATGTGAGATAAGGTGAAAATACTCAGGTGTGTATCTATGGGGTTATTAAGTATACAACACAATGTTTTATGTACAGTCCTCATAACCTTTTTTTAACCTTTGCATGTTTGTTTGGGTTTTCTTTACCTTGAAGCTAAAAAGTTTTTCACATCACTGAAACTTATGTGACTAAGCTCTTTTCCTGGAGAGTAAAAGCTCCAGAATATGCTTAAGTGGTTTTTTTTAGGTAATACACTTGCCTAAAAAATTGCAGTTTCCTATTTCACTACTTCATRTTGTGCTGGAAACATGGTTTCACTTATATGTTTTTGTGCCATTGATAGGAGCATCATGCACTATGTATTTCACACAGAAATGACTGACTGCATTTTTCTTGTTCTGCAGGCGCCTTGGCAAAGAGGATAAACAGATTATAATCCATTTTGGTTTGAATATTATAAAAGAATCTAAAGACTTGAATAAATCCAGTAATTTAAAAGCTTTCACAATGATTTACATGAACAGCAGTTAAACCCACTATTAGTAACAAATTACTTGGAATGACTTAGAGTTAAATGTAATTTAATTCAGGTATCAGCTGAGATTCACAACAGTTACTATAGGTGAGCCTATAAGCCCTCAGAAAATGAAACCCCTCCCAGCGCTGGATGTTGCCGAACAAGAGATTTTCACCCTAAGAATATGAATTCAGTGAATTTTACTGTGTCAGTTCATGTTTTTATGGTTGCAAAAGGGAAAATGGGCATATATCTTAAGGCAATGAAACAATACCATGCACCTCCCACTCTAAGTCATGTTTTGTTGATTACAAAAGTCAAAAGGGAGTATATCCTCTTTAATGAATCCTATGGGTCGTCTTACAGCCAAGCAAGTAGGGGGAGGAAAGCCATCCATTTTCTGGATTTTGATATTTGCTGCTGTTGTGGTTTATCCCAGCAGGCAGCTGAACACCACACAGCTGTTTGCTAACTCCCCCACCCCCAGCGGGATAGGAGAGAGAATCAAAAAGAAAAAAAAAATAATTCTTGGGCTGAGATAAAGACAGTTTAATAGGACAGAAGAAGAAGGGAAAATAATAATAAAAAAATATACAAAGTAAGTGATGCACAATGCAATTGCTCATCACGCGCTGACCAGTGCCCAGCCAGTTCCCAAGCAACGATCCCCTCTGTGGCCAACCCCTCCCAGTTTAAATACTGAGCATGACATCATATGGTATGGAATATCGCTTTGGCCAGTTTGGGTCAGCTGTCCTGGCTGTGCCCCATCCCAGCTTCTCGCTGGCAGGGCATGAGAAGCTGAAAAGTTCTTGACTAGTGTAAGCACTATTTAGCAACAACTAAAACATCAGTGTGTTATCAACATTCTCATCCTAAATCCAAAACACAGCACTATACCAGCTGCTAGGAAGACAACTATATCTCAGCGGAAACCAGGACAATATCCACCCCTTCTTCCATATCATCTACATCATGCACAAGTCCCACGCTTTCCAATACATCCCAATTATCACTACTTTTCCTGTCCTTTGATATATACATACAGATATCATTCCCTTAGTTTATGGGCCATCCCTCTAAAATTTCGTTGAGTTCATTTAGTCCATGACTTTGGGCTCCGTCTATCATAACAGTCCTTCAGGGCAGGAGAGATGCTGTGTGGTGATGGATTCTTGTATGCTGAAGCCAGTTCTGGCTCCATTATTGCTGTGCTTGTCTGGTTCTATCATCGCTGGACTTTGCTSGGCTTCATCAGAGTTCATTCTTCATTAATCATCTGGGTGATTCTTCCTGTAACACTGTTGGTATGGCATATAGCCACCACAGAAGTGATGACATACAGTATTATATAGCAATTAACATCATACAATTCAGTTCATTGGCTATTTTCACCCAAAATCAAATCCCCTTGAGGTACACATTGGACTTCCCCATCCTCCCGCATCATCCACCAAGTGCACCCAGGCCCTTGAGCAAAAGTAAATCCACAGATGGGTTTTCCTTTGCCTGAAGCAGGAGTAACCCAGACTGCCTTCCCCAGCATATACCTTATGTGCACTACAGGGACTTTATCCCCTTCTACAGCACATAAAAGTTTTGATTTGGCAGGGCCAGCTCGATTGACAGATCCCCTGGTGTTGACTAGCCAGGTGGCTTTTGCTAAATGTGTGTCCCAATGTTTGAATGTCCCACCACCCAGTGCTTTCAGTGTAGTCTTTAGCAGTCCATTGTATTGTTCAATTTTCCCAGAGGCTGGTGCATGACAGGGGATGTCATATACCCACTCAATGCCATGCTCTCTGGCCCAGGTGTCTATGAGGTTGTTTCGGAAATGAGTCCCGTTGTCTGACTCAATTCTTTCTGGGGTGCCATGTCGCCATAAGACTTGCTTTTCAAGGCCCAGGATGGTGTTCTGGGTGGTGGCATGGGGCACAGGATATGTTTCCAGCCACCCAGTGGTTACTTCTACCATGGTGAGCACRTGGCRCTTGCCTTGGCGGGTCTGTGGGAGTGTGACATAATCAATCTGCCAGGCCTCCCCATATTTATGCTTCAGCCATCGTCCTCCATACCAAAGAGGCTTTACTCGCTTGGCTTGCTTGATTGCAGCCCATATTTCACATTCATGGATAACCTGTGCAATAGTGTCCATGGTCAAGTCCACCCCTCAATCACGAGCCCACCTGTATGTTGCATCTCTTCCTTGATGGCCTGAGGTGTCATGGGCCCACGGAGCTAGAARTAATTCACCCTTATGTTGCTAGTCCAGATCCACCTGAGCCACTTCAATCTTAGCAGCCTGATCTACCTGCTGGTTGTTTTGATGTTCTTCAGTGGCCTGACTCTTGGGTACATGAGCATCTACGTGATGTACTTTTAAAACCAGGTTCTCTACCTGGGCAACCATATCTTGCCACAATGCAGCAGCCCAGATAGGTTTACCTCTGCGCTGCCAGTTGTTCTGCTTCCATTGCTGCAACCACCCCACAGAGCATTTGCCAGCATCTATGAGTCAGTATACAGCTAAAGTACTGGCCATTTTTCTCATTCAGCAATATCCAAGGCCAGCTGGATGGCCTTCACCTCTGCAAACTGACTCAACTCACTCAGCGRTTTCTGCAACTTGTCTGATAGGACTCCATACAGCAGCCTTCCACCTCCGATGCTTTCCCACAAGATGACAGGACCCATCAGTGAACAAAGCATATCGCTTCTTATTTTCTGGTAGTTTATTATACAGTGGGGCCTCTTCAGCAAGCTTCACCTCYTCCTCCTGCGATATTCCAAAATCTTTGCCTTCTGGCAAGTTCATGATCACTTCCAAGATTCCTGGGCGACTGGAGTTTCCTGTTCGGGCCCGCTGTGTGATCAGTGTGACCCACTTACTCCACGTAGCATCGGTTGCATGATGTGTAGAGGGGACCTTCCCTTTGAACATCCAGCCCAGCACCGGCAGTCAGGGTGCCAGGAGGAGCTGTACTTCAGTACCAACCACTTCCGAAGCAGCTCGAACTCCTTCATATGCTGCCAATATCTCTTTCTCAGTTGGAGTATAGCGGGCCTCGGMTCCTCTGTATGCCTGACTCCAAAACCCCAGGGGTCGACCTCGAGCCTCCCCTGGTGCTTTCTGCCAGAGGCTCCAGGTAGGGCCRTTCTCCCCRGCTGCGGTGTAGAGCACATTTTTTACATCTTGTCCTGCCTGCACCGGCCCAAGGGCTACTGCCTGAACTATCTCCCATTTAATTTGCTCCCATCAAATTTGTTTAATTTGGCCCTTGTTGTTGCTCAGGGCCCCATTTGAAATTGTTCTTCTTCGTGGTCACTTATAGAGCGTGCTTACAATCAGGCTGTAATTTKGAATATGCATTCTCCAAAAGCCCACAATGCCTAAGAAAGCTTGTGTTTCCTTTTTGCTAGTCGGTGGAGACATGGCTTGTTGATCACATCCATTGGGATCTGACAACATCCATCTTGCAATTTTATTCCTAAAAACTGGATCTCCTATGCAGGTCCCTTGACCTTACTTGGTTTTATGGCAAAGCTGGCTTTCAGCAGGATTTGGACTATTTTCTCCGCTTTCTCAAAAACTACTTCTGCTGTGTTGMTGCATACGATGATGTCATCAATGTATTGCAGGTGTTCTGGAGCCTCACCCTGTTCCAGTGCGGTGTGGATCTGTCCATGGCAAATGGTGGGGCTGTGTTTCCACCCCTGGGGCAGTCAATTCCAGGTGTCCTGGACGCCCCTCCAAGTGAAAGCAAACTGTGGCCTGCACTCTGCCRCCAAAGGGGCTGAGAAGAACGCATTGGTGATATCAATTGTGGCGTACCACTTGGCTGCCTTTGACTCCAGTTCGTATTGAAGTTCTAGCATGTCCAGCACGGCAGCACTCAGCAGCGGCGTGACTTTGTTCAGGCCATGATAGTCCACTGTTAATCTCCACTCTCCGTTGGACTTTTGCACTGGCCATATGGGACTGTTAAAGGGTGAGCGAGTCTTGCTGATCACTCCTTGGCTCTCCAGTCGATGAATCAGCTTATGAATGGGAAGCAGGGAGTCTCGGTTGGTGCGATATTGCCGCTGGTGCACTGTTGTGGTAGCGATCGGCACCCATTGTTCTTCGACCCTCAGCAACCCCAAAGCAGAAGGGTCCTTTGAGAGACTGGACAAGGTAGACAGCTGTTTAATTTCCTCCATCTCCAAGGCAGCTATACCAAAAGCCCACCAGTACCCTTTTGGGTCCTTGAAATACCCACTCCTGAGGTAGTCTATGCCAAGGATGCACGGAGCCTCTGGGCCAGTCACAATGGGGTGCTTTTGCCACTCATTCCCACTTAGGCTCACTTTGGCCTCCAATACAGTCAGCTCTTGGGATCCCCCTGTCACTCCAGAAATTCAAATGGGTTCTGCCCCTTTATAGCTTGATGGCATCAGGGTACACTGTGCACCGACGTCTACAAGAGCCTTATATTCCTGTGGGTCTGATGTGCCAGACCATCGAATCCACACAGTCCAGTAAACCCGGTTATCCCTTTCCTCCATCTGGCTGGAGGCCGGGCCCCTCTAGTCCTGGTCATAATATTTGTTACTCACTTCTGTAAACACAAGTCAGGAGTTCCTTCATTAAAATCAGGAGTAAGATCAGCCCTTTTACTCTGTCTGGGGAACTGCTCACTGGAAACTGGAGCAGCAGTTTTCCTGGAAGCACCTCCTTTTGTGATAGTTTTTCCTTGCAACTCACGTACCCGTGCCTCTAGGGTYGAGGTAGATTTTCCATCCCATTTCTTCATGTCCTCTCCGTGGTCACAGAGGTAAAACCACAGGGTGTCCCTTGGTCTGTATCCTCTATATCCTCTCTTGAGCAGAGGGACACTTACTCTGAATGGCTGAGATACTGGTCCGTTCAGGTGGGGAGTAGGACATGACATATCCTCTTCGGGTTGCTGGATCTCCCAGGACAGTTTTTCCACAGCCGAGATGCAGGCCCGTAGGGAGGAAGAGAGACTTTCTTCGTATTGCTGGAGCTGGCCAGCCAATTCATCCACCATTCGTCCCTCTCCGTCTTTCCAGGTCGTTACTGCCAATGTGTACGCGACGCTAGTGCACTCCGTACCAACTTCCGCCACATGGGTTGTGTGTACTTGACTTCATCTGTATCTTTGGGTAATTGCTTGTTGTTCAGGTCATCATAAATCACTTCCAGCATGGCTAATTCCCTCAGGTACTGGATACCTCTCTCCATGGTGGTCTATTTGCCTGGGTGACATACAACATCTTCCTTGAAGGGATATCTTTCCTTCATGCCTGACAGGAGTCACCTGCAGAGGCTGAGGGCTTGTGTCCCTTTTCCAATCACTTTGTCAATGCCCCCTTCCCTAGAAAGGGATCCCAGCTGCTTGGCTTCCCTCCCCTCTAATTCCAGGCTACTGGCTCTGTCATCCCAGCATCGGAGCAGCTAGTTGACAATGTGCCCGCCTGGAGGATGAAATCTTTTCACATTATCTCGCAGCTCACTCAGGGATAGGGATCATGTGGTTACCATCTCATTTATGGCTTCTGCCTCTTCCTCCTCCTGTTGTCAYGATGGCCCTAGTTCAYCTTCATCCCTTACTAAATGAGTTGATTTTCTTGTGTATTTCTTCTTCTGTATGGGGGTGACTGATACTGGCATGGGTTGGTTCTCTGGTTCAGCCGCAATGACTGTCACTGGGGTTTGAGTAGTTGCAGTGGCTGTCGCAGGGGTTGGAGTAGCTGCAGTGCCTGTCGCTGGGATTTGAGTAGCCGCAGTGCCTGTTGCGGGGGATAGATCTCTGGATGGTGTTCTTAAATAGTTGTTTAACCCTAAACAAGACCTGAACCACGTTCAGGAGACATAGCAATAGGTACATGCTGGTTTGAACATCCCAAGTATATTCAAAATTCTCAAGAGCTATTGTAATTAGCCTGTCGGAGAAGGGGATGATGGAGGAAGGTGTCTCCCCCATAGGTTGGCTTTCCGAGGAGAAAAAGTAAAAGTGTAATTATTAATAATTTCCAATAGATGGCTCCCGTAGTACACAGGTGGTGGCAATTCTGAGTACAAATACCAGATTGATCTCACAACCAATACTTTTATCATACCATAAGCCAGTGTTACACAGTACAGCAAAGCGATAACCTTCACCCAGCCCCCAGAGGTGATAAACAGCTCATAAATACTGACAAACAGTATATACAGCAAGTAAGATGTTACGTAACACAACTCTGAGAACAARTGCAGCAACTTGTTGAGAGCAAATAAATCAACATTGTGACCAGCAACTACTAAACTAACATAATGAATGCTTATAACAAATTTCTTTTAACACAGTCTGRTAGACCTGTCATTATYTCAACCCTTTATGCCCCATGTTGGGCACCAAAAAGGACTGTTGTGGTTTAACTCAGCAGGCAGCTGAACACCACACAGCTGCTCACTCACTCCCCTCCTCAGTGGGATGGGGGAGAGAATCAGGAAAAAAAGAAGGTAAAACTCATGGGTTGAGATAAAGACAGTTTAATAGACAGAAAAGGCAGGGAAAAAATAATAATGATAAAAGAATATACCAAATAAGTGATGCACAATGCAATTGCTCACCACCCGCTGACCGATGCCCAGACAGTTCCCAAGCAGCAGTCCCCCTCCGTGRCCAACCCCTCCCAGTTTATATACTGAGGATGACATAATACGGTATGGAATATCCCTTTGGCCAGTTTGGGTCAGTTATCCTGGCTGTGCCCTCTSCCAGCCTTCTCAGTCGGTAGAGCATGAGAAGCTGAAAAGTCCTTGCCTCATGTAAGCACTACTTAGCAAAAACTAAAACATCAGTGTGTTATCAACATTATTCTCACCCTAAATCCAAAACACAGCTTTATACCAGCTACTAGAAAGAAAATTAATACTATCCCAGCTGAAACCAGGACAGCCACCAATTACAAGGAGTTAGTTACAAAGGCAAGAAAGATGATGTGTTATGCTTCATGGGAACAAAGTGAAGAAGATATAAGTTGGTCATCTATAAATTTAGATGAGGCACTATAAAAAAGTTTCTTAAGCAGCAATGAGGGGTGAAATTCTAGAAAAGCCAACCAAGCACACAAGAGGGAGCAAGGGATCTAAGATATTTTTAGATGTCAACTGGTGTATTTATTGATGAGATYGTACAACAGAATGAACAGTTTCTGAAGCTGGGAAATGAAGGCTTACTGCCATGTTTCAGGATCCTTTTTTGCCTCCATTAAAGTCAGTGAGTATTGTTTTCTCTCCTCTATGGCTTGTGAGTTAGCTTTTTAGCATCATTTTTGGTCTTCCAGTAAAATACTGGCTGCACACTGGCAAAGTGTTCAGGTGATTAGCAGTGTTATTGTAATTGAAATCCTGAAGTGCTTAATGAGTGGGTGCTGCTTAGCCTTAAACTATCAAAGATTAGGGCAGAAGGGATTGTATCCCCACATACAATCTGAAATGTTGTATCTTTTTTTTTTTTGCTTTTCCTATGTGATATGGGCTTTCTCTGTAGGATCATTTGCAACTTTTATTTATTTATCTAACTTTCCATTATTGCRGGAGCCTAAAATATTGGTTATGTTTTTGGTTTTCCTTCTTGTTGGCATGTGAATTTTGTGGCTATATTTTTTCATTTTACTACAGTTTGATTGTTACAGATTATAGGAAAAATCTTGTATTTGTAGTGCYATGTGGAATACACATTCTGTCAGCCTTCCTAAGCAAGACATCTATCACTTGGTTGCTGGCAATAACGGTGGAACTGAATGCGGTCACCCTTCCAGTGGTCCCTTTCAGTCTTGTGTTCCTAAGCTCAACCTCTTCAAAGGTTGCAGTAATTACATCTTCAGATGGAAAAGAGAGAGAAGGAATTGTGATTCTCTGGGTCACCAGGTCTCTGAGCCACTGATCTGTAATGCTCCAGATTCAGGTTTTATATGTGTATTCCCCACTCAGCATGCAGCAAACTGGAGAGTTGAATCTCCAGAGGTCAGACATTCTGCTTACTTTGTGGGTGCATGCCCTTACAAATTTTTACCTACCCAGAAGAGTCGAGCAGAGATAAATGAGCTCACTGACATTCAGCCCAGAATGTCTACATGATCAGGGTAAACATGCTGCCATCAGCCTAGGTAGTGCAGGGATACTGTTGGAGGCCAGCTATTGTACAGTACCACAGCCTTTCTTTTTTTGCAGTGATTCTAGCAGTCTGAGTGCCTAGATCTATCTAGCCAGAGAAGCCATAACACAGTACTGGAACACATGAAGTAGCAACTCTGATCAGGAAGCAGAAATGGTGGGAAGGGAGAGGAGAGGGGGCAGTGCCAAGCAGAGTTAGCCAGCTGCTTCTTGAGTCCCTATTGCAGCTGAGTTATATTAGATATATAGGCTGTTCTTGACTAGGGGAGTTGGAACTTTTCCTTGGCTGCAGGAGTTAATGTACCTCCCAACCAAGTCATAATTCCCTTTGGGAATTCCTCTCTTCCCTCCTGAAGATACTGCCCTCTCTTCCTCCCTACATGTGCAGACACGCAAACACGCACTGGTAGTATACAGTTGTGGACAGCCAATATCAAATGTGCTTTGTGAGCACTAGCRTGTAGGGCACTGACTAATTTTTGGGTGAGGAAATAGTCCCTTCATTAGGTTGTCCACCTACTTTAAGTTAAGCATATGTTTACATGCCTTGAGGAATCAGGTTCAGTATGTTGTAACAAAATGTATGAGAAAATAACGTAGCCTTATTTCTTATTTTATACTTTGAACTAAGATTTTCTTAGCAGAAGATCAGTAACAGATACTTGTTTTCATAAAACATTTGTAAAACAAGAAACACCACTTGTAAATTCTGATACAGTTAGATATTAGGGCTACCTACAAGGAAGTATTGTAGTGCCAGTGCTGTCAAGCCAGTGAGAACCTGATTGGTTTATTATTTTTTTTCTGAAGCCAGCTAGCTCCACCTACTAAGTACATCTCATCTTGGGACATTTCATCTTGGGTTCTGTAAGGTGAATGATTGCTCACAGTGACACTGCAGGATTGAAAGGTTCCTAGATTTCCATTTCATGTGCTTACATATAGGTAAGACCACAGAGATATTCAAGATCTAGATGAATTCTTTGCATCGAGACAGAATTGTATATGCTTAAAATGTCTGTCCAGACCTTATGCCTAATTTTTTTTAAATCTCTTAGTGAATCTTTTGCTCTACTAAGATATCCCATGTTCTTCCTCTACTCTTTTTTTTTTTTTTTGATTTAACAACCTTCATTCTTTTAACCTTTCCTCATAATTTGTGCTTTCTGAAGCTTTTAGCATTTTGATTGCTCTTCAGGTTTCTAGTTTTTCTGTATCCTTAGAGAAGTCCGGCACTCAGGTAAATTTTTGTAGCTGTGGGCTTTATAAGTGACAAATAGAAAGGTCATCTTCTACTAATAGACTGCCTTCTTGTCCCAGATACAGAATTCCTTTGAATTAACATAAGAACTGAATTACCATTTTTGCCATAGTTTTATTTTGTTCACTAATGAATGATTTGTAATTCTTAAAAATATTTTTTATTGCTGCTGCTTAGTCAGGTTGTTCCCCATTTTGTACCAAGCCAAAAGCTGAAAACTTTTGTTGCCACTTGTCCAATTTAAAATTTTCTTTATGGATCACTTCTAGCTGTATCCTCATTAATTAAGAATAGTCAGTATTATACTTCACTGAAAGGGATCAGTGGCAACATATCTAGCCCATGAGGAGCTTAATACCTCTTCATACACTTTGAAAGATTTTTCTGCATTTTTAAGTATGAAAAATGATCTATTTAATCTTGCAAGCCTGATGAGGCAGCTATCTACAAGAAGCTATGTTACAGAATGAATTGTTGTATCACTGTTTCAAAAATGTTGCATATGTCATTTAGACCACTGGCTGCTACAAGCAATAGGGAATGAGTATTATATTAATGACCACATTTGACAACCTGGCTCCACAATTTGTTTTTCACTGACTTTTCCTTTTTAGGCCAACWGTTATTCTCTCATCTGGAAAAATTAGACTAATGCAATTTTCCAAAATCTATTAACAAGACTTCTAATATTAAGATGGCTGTATATTCTAATTAAGTAGGATGTGCCATCCAGAGACTAGCCACCTTGTGTTGTGGTCATGAAATGAGGTAGGGTTAGGCTGTATTCTTGAGTTGCAGAGCTYGGAGGAAAGCCTGCGTGCTTCAGGAAGCGTAGAGCTTCACTCAGTAGATGGCACTCTTGTCACTGAACCAGCGTMTTCTGGGGTGGTGTCTGCACTAAAGCTTTTTACAGTTGGTGGAAAGATAGTAAACCCTTGCCCACTTGCAATTTTCTGATATATCTAGCTGGGTGATTGTTGCTTCTTGAAGCACCTACAAAGGGTGGGACCTGCAAGTTCATCTGTTTTTTCCAACATCATCACATCCAGGAAATAGAATAAAATACATTATCTAGTAGATCCAATGAAATATATCTTTCCTGTCTGTTCAAGCCCATCTTTCTTTAAAGATCCTGTTCTCTGTGTGACTTGAGGTAGCTTAGACAAGTATTATGTGATAGTCAGAAACTATGGCTATAGCGACTACAAAACCTGGATCTTTATTCTTACATGGCATAGCTGATATGGTCGTCCAGCTAAACTCCTATATGTAAGTCTTAACTAAAGTTAAGCACAACCATGAAAAAAAATACCAAAATCATTAGACTGTATCACTGAGTTCCATACATAAAAGCCACTGTGACTTCCTCAGAACCGCACAGAGTCCTCTGCAATCCACAGGTTTCATRTAATGATTTTCCTATATCCCTCAGGATAATGTAGTTACCTGTAGTAGTGGCTACAGAATTTTTAGTGTGAAACTTGTCACTGGTGTTTTTGGACTAAGCCGAAGAATGAATAAAGTTTAAACATCTTTTTTCACTGAAGATTTGTTGCAGAATAAATATCCTCTAGCATCCAATAATGCAATTTGTATGTAAAAAGTCCCTAGGAACAGCAGAGCTGTATCTTTTAATTCTGGATATGTGTGACTTTCAAAAACTATCTTCTGAAATTAGCTAAGTTCCATGGGKTTTACTATAACAAGAGAAGTTAACAAATACCCTTTTTTCCATTTTTAGCTCTGTATTGGTGTATTTCATTTAAATCCCTGTTAAATGCAAGTTTGTATTAGCAGATTTATGTGGAAGCATAGGCATTTAGATGTGCACCCACATTCAGCCAGTCTAAGACAGCAGTTTTCTTTATCATATTTTTTTTTTAAAGAAAGATGTATGTACTGTACCTGGTAGATGAACAATTAGTGCTATGACTAAGTTCGATCCTAAACTTTTCAAGCTTTGGCAGAGGTGTTTTGATGAACGGAGACAAAAGGTCTGCCTCACTGCAGATCTGCTCTTCCACTAGATTCCAATAAATTTAGTCATGCATCCTATCTCCTTTTCTTCCCAAACACTATTTAAAAAATAATTTCCTTTACCAATTTGATGAGTTAAACTCTGTTATACATATGAATGTTCCAATATAAATAAGTAGATAGTATCTCCCCCTTGGTGACCAGAAGACCAAAGTATCTTAAAAAACAATGCTTCTAACAAATTATGAAAGAAAAAACAAAGTTGGACTCTGTGATAATATCCATGTGGGAAAAAAAAATACAAACCCACCTATTGGTCAAAATATAATCCATTAAACAACATTGATTTCTTCCATATCATTGGAGAATACATTACTGGGTAATGTAGTACCCTATTTACCATAGCCTAAATGCAGCCACCCTGTTAGCATGTCAGTTTTCAGTCCTACTTATGCTTTGAAGTCATTGAGCAACTGTCACTTTAGCACCCTTTAGTGATTTCCAATCAAACATGGAGAAGAAACCCAAACAAAGAAAAACCCTCAGTTCAGTCTTCATTCAGTGCTCAGATTTGGATAGGAGAGGGGGAGGATGTTTGTTTTTTCACTTGTTAACTCATCATATTTTGCATACTGTTTTAGTTAGAACGAATAGATCTTTTTATGCTGCATTTTGGTTTTCCATATCAAATACCCTGAACTGTCACATTGATTAGCACAGACAAGTCTGCTTTTCATTCAATCCATCTATATTTTGGCATATGTATCCTTGTTTTATCACTACTTTCTTCTAATGTGCATGATCACAAGTTTTTTAATGTTGCTTAATAATTTGTTTTAATAAAATTTATTGTAAATAAATATTATTATACATGTCTGAAGAGTTGCAGTGTATGTACATAAGAAACTTGGTGAAGTACAAATATTTTTGTGTTTTGCCAATGGATGTTGTGTCTCATCTATTGTATCTCTTGTACTGCTTCCTATGTCTATATGAAGGATTTTTTCTCAGTACCTTCTAAAATATGATTTATCTAAAAATATGATTATCAAAGAGATTAAAAACTAGCTGGTTATTTTAGGGAGGTTGACAAGATTTTTTAAAATTGTCTTTATTTTCACTTGTTAATGCTTTCTGCAAGAGAGTAGGTGCAGAGTTTTTCAAAGGTTTAAGGTAGAGCTAGCATTTCCTATTTGTATTTGGGACAGAGAAAAGGTTGGCAATTTAAAATTTTTTCAAAGTTGTTACAGTACAATGTTGTTTTAAAGTAGAGGGAGGAGAAGCACAGGAGAAAAGCGCTGAACAAGCTGTACTGATTTCTTGAACCACAGAAGAATGTAATATAAACTTTCCATTTAGACAGCTGTTCAAAAACATTGGTTCAGTTTGATTTCTCCCAGTCATTGTTAGCTTCAATATTATGCCTGGAAGAAAAGTAAAATTTTATATTTAGAATGTAAGGCTTGGATTCTGTTAAGTTTTATTAGCATCGGTTGTCACACATCTTTGGACATATATCTTTCTCTTCCTGATCAAGTTTCCTTATGAAAAATACAAAAATTGGGGTGGAGGGAGGGGAATAATACATAAACTAGCTAGCGC
Source organism: Oceanodroma leucorhoa (assembly GCA_030449065.1). Lineage (NCBI taxonomy): Eukaryota > Metazoa > Chordata > Aves > Procellariiformes > Oceanodroma > Oceanodroma leucorhoa. The sequence continues at coordinate 10,533,771 of JASVER010000032.1, read as the reverse complement.
TTTGCAAAGTTTAATGAATGATTTTTCATATTAGGGTCCTTGGACTTCCTGGGAGCCGTCATTTTCTGGGGTCACATACAGTTTCTAAGAGACTGCGTAGTGAGTAAACCAGGATGGGCTATGGTGTACAGTATTTATGTAGAGAGAATTTCTAAATAGTTCAGAAAATTTTGAAAACCACTGATCTGAAATTATACTTAAAAAGGTGTTTTAATGCAGTTTCTCAGAAGTTGCTATGTAGACATTCCGCAGGAATGCTTACCATGTGTACCGAAGGCAGAAGTGCACCTGAGATTCTGGCACTGCCCTTGTTTTCCAAAAATATGATGCAAAGTCACTAGCATTTGAAAAGCCTAACAGGAGATCTTCAGCAACAAACTAAAACAAGTGTCTTGGTTAGGCATGTGTATATATGCATTATGAAAACATGTTGAGATTTTTTCCAACTAGTGAAGTAGTGTCTTATCAAGAAATATTGTCAGCGTTGTATAATAAGAAGTTGCCTTTTTCCGTGTTGTCCTTCTTTTTTCCCCTCCACCCTTCTGTTTCAGTTCACGTGACTGGACTTTGTACCCRTTTACCGATAATAAATGCGCAGCCATCTTGTTTGAAAACTAGAGGCAGAAACTGAAACAATTCCGTGCTGCAAGGTAAAATGCCCCTCCTGCCCCAAAGTCTATCTTTTATATATAGTTTCATTGTAAACACTGAGGTCACGTATAGTTGGAGTTCATATTCTTTCACAGCTCAAAGCAAATTCTTCATGGCAGGAAATGAGCAATTATGAGAAGTAATAACATGTGCAGTGTTGTCTTTTCCTCATTAACTTGACGCAATGTATTTTATATAAGAAAGACAAAAAGGATGCTAATACTGTCTGCTCTTGTCTGTMAGATACTATCAACTATAGTGGCAAATTATTTTGTAACAAAATGYACTTCATTATTAGGTATTGCAATGGACTAGAACATTCTCTGCCTACAATGGGTTAAGGAGATTATAAACTTTACTTGAACTGTGAAAGCATTTTGAACAAAAAAGAAAGCAGGGTGTTTGTGAACTAGAACATTTTCCATCTGTGCAACAGTGGTTTTTCTCTTACCACTTAAGCTCTGGTTGTTTAAAAAGTAATGTCAAAAGTGTATGTAATTTTGATTACGGACTCTGTTTCAAGAATCAAATGGAAATGAATTGTTAAATAGTTTTGGAGGGGGTTAGGTTCTGAAATAAGCTTGTAGTTTTGAAGTGACTCTGGTTTGTGTGCAGTGTATGTAATGTGACAAAATCCATTTGATTCAAAGGTGGAAGCCTGTAAAACTTAACTGTAACTTTTTAAGTGATATTAAATAAATCTAATCTCTTCCTTTGTAATCTCATACACATCCAACATGTTAACTGGGGGTAAACACAGCTACTGAGGGGGCAGTATCTATAAGAGGAATGACTGACAGAGAGTATGGCAAGGAGTAATAGAGAAAAAGAAAAGGTAAGGAAAAAATCATCACTTCTGAATAGGTTGTATTTGCCAGGCTTAAACAGAAAGACTACATTCAGGCAACCATGCTGAGACAAGAAGAAGAAAGATGAAAGAGGAGAAGCCTATTTAAACAAAACAAGTGTTGAACAGAATCTGACCACACATATTGCTTGCTATGCAGATTTATAATGACTTGTTAATAATATGGATTCCATACATCCTGTTTTCTCACAAACATTTTTGCTCCTGCCCTTAGGRTGCTCTCTAGGTGGATTTTAGTAAGTGCAAACCTATGTTAAATCCCTGTCAGACCAGCAGCTGAGGCTGCTTTAATACCGGGAGAGCCACAGTCACCAATAGGGAGCACTGTATGCTGCTGGCCGGTGAAGAGCCTGTGTTGTTGGAAGAGAAGACGTGGAGGAGGCAAGCAGCGAGATGCAGCAGCATCAAGAATAGTAATGGTAGAGTRGTAGTGATAACAGCAGTACCTGGGCAAGCAGAATGGAGGAGTCGAGCAGCTGCATCCGGGAGGTATTCAGTCTGAGTTTGTATCGATGGCACATCAATATGGGATTCTTGAATAGGAAGGGATTTGTAATAGGGTAGGGCATGGTTTAGCAAGATTAGGATTGCAGAAGAGTTTGTGGGGTGGCTTCTTGATTGTATGAGAGGAAGCTTAGGGATGAAGAGGAATKAAATAAAATTAGTTTAGGGTGAGAAGTTTAGTTTAGGGTGAGAAGAGGGATAAGAGAAAGACAGGACATTTGAGATGGATTTTTAAGAAGTGCTTAATAAGAATTGTGGCTATGGCACTCTGGGCTGTGAACATACAGGTTTGAGCTGCTTCAGGTTCACGATGATAGTGATCTTGGATTTTTCGCATCCTGGACAAATGTTTTAAATTAAAAGGTAACGGTGTAAAAATGGCCTCTTCTTTTTTCTACCATGCTAAAGAATCAGTTGATCAGCCATACTCGTAAGGAAATCTTAGTGTACAGAGCTCAGACACACCTGTTTTCCTCTGACATTGTCTTGAACTAACCAGATTGGTGGTTGTATGTTGTTGTATGTGAACATKCTTTCTGCAGGAATTCCTAGTGTTAGGAAATTTAATTCATTAGAAGTCAAAATCAGTAAGCTAGAAGACTTCTTTATCCTCTTTTTTTTTTTTTTTTTGGTTAATGTTTATATTCTGCACTGCTGACAGAACCGGCAACTATGATGAAGAAAATTAGAAGCTGCTGAGATGGATTAGTCATTTACAAAAGTTACTCTTAGCTACGTAAGAAGCGTCAACGTCTCCAGTTCATGTAGGTTATTACAGTAGATAACTGGATATGTTGTCTATTATAGCAGCTGTCTAATAATAGCAGTAAAGTATTAGTCCTGAAAAATGCATGTTGGACAGACAGAGTGATATGTTCTTTTTCACTGATGAACAGAATCCATCCTTTAAAAACATAAGGTTGTGTTGTACCTAAAGGCACAGAGTGAAGGAMAATGTCCTTTCTTAAAAACTTATTTAAAGACATTCTGATACGATTGAAAAAGCATGTTATTCGCTTCAAACATACCTGTAGCATGCTCCAGTCCAGGCCAAAAGATAATGAGACCACTGGAGCTATTACTGAGAAACTGTTCAAATGTTAAAAGGAAGTTAATACTGGTGTACCACAAGAAAATGCATACCACAAGAAAATGGAAAAAATGCCTTTTCGGAATACTTTTTATATTTATGCTCTTAAAATGTCATACAAAATAAGGTGAAAATAAAGTGAATTACTATAGTCTTGACCAAATGATAGTTTTCATTTTGTCATGTTGGGATTTTGCTTCTTAGCTCCTATGTGCAAAGGGATGGTGTTCTGTTTTACAAGTTTCCAATTTACAAGAATTTACAAATTTCCTAGAGTCCCTATGAAAGAGAAAAAGAAGGAACTAGAGAAATGAAAGGGAAAGGGAGGGAGAGGGAAGGAGGAGGGGAGGGAAGGAGCAAGAGTTTTCTACTCACACAGGGCAGAAGGAACCTGGATACCTTGTGGCTTAAATAGCTGTTTTTCCTGAATTGCTGTAATACAATATATGCATTTCTACACTGTTTATTCAAGATATTCTTTTTTTCTGTCAGGTTCTAAGGACCCACTTAGCCTTTTCTTGTATTGTAAGCAGATATTTTTAGTCTTAGAATTATTTCCTGTTTCAGATATTCTTCATTTTAAGACTTCCATTCTAATTGTTGCCTAATCCTATGATGTTTAAATTCTATTCCTCAAATATTTCACCAAGCTAAGTATATTCACATTTTTTTTTTCTTGATGGGGGGGTCAGTTATTCCTTTGTATGCTTACTGAAATTAGTAAATGACCAAATCTTTGGAATTGGGATAAAAGGTTGGCTAATGTATATGCCTTATTTTGTAAAGGTCTTTGCCCTTTGGCTTGCACATTTTTTAGAAGATTCTGATCTATGTAGTTTGCAATCAGGCAGCTGTATAACCACTGTGCAGCTCACAATCCTTCTTTTCCTAATTGTACAAGTGTTCTTTCCAGGGTAAATATTTTCCTGGTTTGTAAGACCTCCTCATTTCGTGATCCTTGCCTTTTGCTTTCAAATCTGTTTTCCAATAATTGTATTTGATTTAAAAGCTGTTTTGTACTTTTGGTGTTTACAACGAATAATGCTAGTGGAGTATCTCTGCATTAGAACTGGTTAGAAAATTACTTCCCATCTTACTTCCCCCCCTCCCCCATTTCTGAAGCTTTTTTTTTCACCATGTTAATTGGGGAAAAATAAAATTATGAATGGATAATTCTATTCTCTTTGTTCTAATTTTACATTAGGTCATAAAAAAATGGGTGGTTTGAGGGTTAATCTTTTAACCCTGTTCAAAATAACATAGTAAAAATATCTCCCGGTCCCAAAAAACAACAGAAGTGGTTTGGTTTCACCTTGTAAATGATAAACAGGCTATTTTTCTAGTTGTAAAAGTAAAGGAGAACAATTTCATTTTTAAACAGTTACATTTTAAAAAACTATTTTTGCCTTAAAATTCCTTTTTTTTTTCCCCACTAGAAAGATTTTTGTCAAAAAAATTCCAAACAATTTGTCATGAGACATGTTCATGACTATTTGCAGAATGCGGACATACCATTCCTGAATATTAGTTGTATGACAGAAGTAACATAAACCAGAATTCCCTTTGTTTTAGAAACTGTAGAGAAGGAACTTGGTCTTCTATAAGTAGCTACACTTGTTTATTTTAAATGTCTCTTACTTGTGCAAATTAAGAGGAAGGAGAAGCTATTCATTTATGTCTGGTGAGCCTCCTGCTTACACCAGCAGCAACATAAGTCATATCTCAAATTGAATTATTTTTTACTGAAAAAGCTGTGCCATTTCTCTCCCTGGTAAAAGGTTCACTTTTAGAATCTAGATGGATTGGATCACAGCAAAGAAACTTTTGGCTAATGGTAATCAATGAAAGCAATTTGCCATTGGATCCCTTCATCCCTTTTCATTTTAAATGTGGTGGGTTGGCCCTGGCTAACAGCCAAGCACCCACACAACTGCTCACTCACTTCCTCCCTCCCCTTCCTAGTGAAATGGGGGAGAAAATAGGAGGAACAGGAGTGAGAAGACTTATGGGTTGAAATGAAGACAGGGAAATCACTTACCAAGTACTGTCGTGGGCAAAACAACTTGGGGGATTTAACTTAATTTATTGCCAGGTAGCATAAATATTTAGTTACTGATTGGAGTATTGGGAAGCAACAAAAAAGAACAAACATGCAGGAAAATCACCTTTCCTCCCACTTTCCCCGACTCAACTTCAGATTCCTCTCTTCCACCTTCCTAGTCTCCACTTCACACCTCCACTCCACACATCTCCTCCTGCCCTGTTACTGCTGCAGGTTGCACTCAGTCCCTTCAGCAATGGGTGGCACAGGTGGGCGAAGTCAGTGCTTAGCTGTTTTCCCCTGCCACTCCTTGTTGCTCACTTTTTTCCTATCCTCTGGTGTGAGCCTTCCACGGGCCGAAGTCCCTTTGGGCACATATCTGCTCCAGTGTGGAGCACCTCCTACTGCTCTGGCCTTCTTGTTCCCTCCTCCTCCTCTCTCTCTCTCCCCCCCACCGCCCTTCTCTCTGTGTTCCTTCCCCCCAGTGTTTTTTGCCCTTTCTTAAATATGTTTCGCCAAGGTGTCACCAGCTTAGCTGAAGGGTTCAGCTGTGTCCTGCAGTAGGTCCATTGCAGAACTGGCTGGAACTGACTGTGTTTGGCACAGGGCAACCCCTGGTCTCTTCTCACAGAGACCCCCCCCCGGCAGCCTCCTGCTGCCAACACATTGACACCTGCATCCAATACATTACCATGAAAAAGTGGTGTTGGTTTCAGTAGCTTGGTAAACTGAGATAATCCGAAYGCAGATACAAGTGATATTTTGTTTTGATAAACATGGGAGGCATGTTTTTTTCTTATACTCTAATGCTTTTTCTAATACATATTCTTTCTAATAGTGTTTCTGGGAAAGAGCACAAAGGTTGGACGTAAGTAATAGTCCAGACACAACCATTTCCTCTCGATTAGTTTACGTACCTTCTAATACAGCTGTTCTCAGTCTCTGCAGTGGGACAGATTGGACAGCTCCTTGTGGGCAAACAAGAGGGCTGCTTGCAGTACCCCTTTCTCCATCAAATGATCTGAGTATATCTATATCATATGACAAGTACACCATTACTCTCTCTTCTCCTACCCATTATGTGACAGGACAAACGTGCATCACTGTCTCGTGATGAGAATGAATGTGTCCCCCGTGGTGTGATGGGGGTCAGGGGAACATGTGTGATACCTGAGCGTGTGAGTAGGTAGGTGTRTTCCAGTGACATGACCAAAATGTACACTATCCATGCAAATCGCTGGACGGTGCCCATGCACATTAACAGACTTGGTTTTGTCATATGTCAGGAGCTAAAGTGTTTTTTCTCCTGTGACAATGACCTCATGAAAGAAGGTAATAGGATCTAATAACAACTGGCCAGTCACAGGCTGTTTTGGTYGCCTTGTGTGTGTAGCCCTCAGACAAGAGGGCAGCAGGGAGTAGGCTGTGAACCACAGTCAGGCTGAGCTCACAGTCTGTTGGTTGGTCACCTCTGACAACAGCTTCCCTGAAAGATCGTCTGGCTTGACTAACAGTGGGGAATGTAATTTCTATTCTGTCAGAACTCTATCAGAGATAACGTTTATTTGTCTGATCAGACTTGTGATTGTAACTTAAATACAGGGTTGACTATAGCTGACTTCGGTCAGAGAATTACCGATATTCCTATAAAATAATCCTTGCTGTTGGATGTAATCACTCTTATATCAAACATCTTTTATTTGAAAGTAATGAAAGAATAAAATATTTAAGATGGAATATTCATCAGATTGCTATACAATCTGGAAAGGAAAAATACTTCCATGCATCTCTTGGAGCAAAATTTTGCAACAAAAACTCATGAAGAGTTCTCCCTAGTTCTCAGATTTCAGTGGAATTACTCACAGAGTAAGAAACTGTTACACCAGTAAGGTTGGTAGAGCACGTTATCCTAATTGAAAAATGTAGTGGTTGTTTATTACACAAAGTTGTTTTTTCATATTTTATGCTGAGTGCACACAGGCAACCCACTATCAAAGTGGGATTTATTTTATGTAACTTTATTCCTTTTGTATACATCTAGTCTAAACTAGGTGTTTAGGCTCTCTTTCTAGTCTGTGGAAAAAGATCATGAGCATCACTTCCAACATTTCATTATACCAATCTTAAGAAGTAATGAATCATCCTCTTAGGGTACCTGTCTCTTCCTATTAATTAGAGAGGAAGCCTAGATAATTAGCTCAGACTAAATGCATAACTTTAAGATGAATAAATTCAGATGGATTGGTTTGCACCATGAGTGCCTAGTTAATATGGGCCATCTAGGCATTTAACTTCTACATGGATAAAATTAAATTGGCTGAATGCAGCCTTTTCTCATTTTTGTATCTGGTACAATCAACTGTATTGAAAGCCTTTGTATGTTATCATAATGCAAGTATAAATAACAATAGAGCTGTTTTAAAAATAATAATCCCACACTTTGAGAACAAATTAGTGCAAATGCAACTTCTCTTTTCTTTAAATGAAACATCCTTTTGGAAATGGTATAACATACTGGATCATTTTATTGATGTGCTACTTGCTAGCTTAATGTAGCAAAGAAAAATTAACTGGCCATTTCACTGCAATTTCCCTGGTAAACCACTGACTAGAAAAGTGGTTGTAGATAGAAGAATATTATGTTATAAAATCCAAAGCTTTGATCTTGACAGACTCTGGAGGATGCCAGTGAGTAACTCAGGGGAGAAAGATGGGGTTTTTTGGGTTTTGAGGTTTTTTTTTTTTTCTCCTGTTAGGTTTCGTGTTTTCCATTGATAGGCATTTAAAAACTACCGTTTTGATGAAAAAGGCTTAGAAACTGCTTTCAAACTGAATGAAATTAAAATCTAGTGTTAAGTTGTTGGCCATTTGTCTTACTGTCCCTCTAAAGACTTACAGCAGGACTTACATACCAACCTTCACACCTGTGCACTATCCCTGTGAAGGCAGTGTGTTGGTGGAGGTTAGTGTCTTAGTCCAATGTTACGTGTAAGTAGACTTTTTTTTTCTTTTTAAACATTTTGTGGATTATCACTTTGAATGGAAGCTCGGAAGAGACCAGTCTGGCTATAGTTAGGTGCAGGTGAAGAGACTGTAACCAGTCAATGAGACGAAGCTATGGTTTATATGTTGGTGCAATTCAAATGAACATAACAAAACTATTCTGTTAATTCCACATGTAAGAATCCCAGTCCTGCAGAGCTGTACAGTCTTTATCTGCTTGCTTATCATAGAAAGAGAAGTACAAAGTTCTAGTCACACAAGTTCTTCCTCATGTCCATTTGATGCTCTTRAAAAAGGCAGTATCAAAAATAGTCGTTTCACACATCATCTAGCTCTGGTATATTAAAAAAACCCCTGACTCAACAGCCTTCAAAACTATTACTTAAGCTAGATATCATGGATGGGTTTAGCTAAGCCCTCAAAGTCTGTAAGCAAGTGTCATATTACATTGGCTAATATAGCTTTGTGAAGTTCTTACTCTAATAGGCATACACATTGAGACAGATAATAATAGCAGATGTCAACAGCTTTACACATGTTGTCAGTCAGCGTCATGTAATATTTGCGGAAGTTGATACAGATTTCAGAAACAAAGCTTTTCATCTCTCTCATCTTTCTGTTCCATCAACATCTAATGGTAATTTATTATACATTTACTCTAAACACAAAATGTATGCAGAGAGATACAGACCTAAAATCCTTGTGAAGYGGTGAACTGTAAAGGCAGAGCAGAGTTGCATCCTTCATACTTGCTCACACATTTTAGTAATGTGAAATTAGAAACTGAATCTGAAAGATTTCTTTTAATTGTCTAGAATATTTGTCTCTGGTTTCAAGGAAGTGACGTGACAGTCACTAGCAGTTACTCATGATTAGCTTTTTTTGTTTTAAATGAAAATATTTTTCTCTTTCAATATGGTGCATAACTGGTAAATAAGATGACTAACTATGTTATCTTGTGATTCTCCTTTATTATATTGCTGACCAGAGCCCATATTCAAAATTAAATTTCTAATGAGCATTTGGCTAACAGAAGGAATATTGTGAAACAGTAATCATGGAAAAGAGTATATGCTCTGATATGTGTATGTAATTATACAGGTTTTTTATTGCAAATAAAATAATGGAATTATATCACAAAAGATAATCTTATCTTCCATTCAGGTTATAATTTACTACGAGAAATAATGTTTATTATTTATCCATACTGCCATTAAGTTCTGTAATTTAATTGAGATGAAACTAGCAAATTCTTGAGAGATCATTTTAAAAAGATACTTAAATTGAACTTCTATGTGATGGAGGCTGTGTGGCTTCACCTCTATTTGATTCAGACCCAGTTATTAATCATGCTTGAACAAGAAACATGATTATTTGTTCTGGTGTTTTCCCCAGCTCGTGTTAAGTGAAATTTCTGTCTTAGAATGGGACAACTTTTAATAAATTAAATACAGATTTTCATTTATGTACATAGTTACYTGAAGATTCATATTGAAATTTAATGGCTCTTTTCAGAAAAGCAGTCCTGCTTTTTTATTAGCACAGACACTACTTCATAGATACAGACAAACCCAGCCTTCTTGCCCACACTGTGAGAGGGCTGAATGCAAGTCAGTTTCCAGTTCCAACCTGGAAAACAAATAGTTGTCCTAATCTGGCACTGAATCTGAAGTGCCTTACAAATAGGTAGGATGGAAGATTCCTGTGTCACTTAGGAATTTCTGGAAAAGAACCCCCAACAACTCATAAGCACTTCAAATGTGCCTGGACCTGAGGAAACAGTAGGAGCAYGTCTGGCTCTGAGGGCTGGATAGGATTCTGAGGAGGTATCTTACCAGGGAGGAGGAGAAATAGCAAAATATTGAAAAAACAGCATTACAAAATAGTGAGTTTACACTATAAAAATAAATATTAGAAATAATCATATTACTGAGATTGAGTTACCAGTGATCAGTTAGGGTGCCGTAACTGACTTTTTGCATGGTCTTAGCTTGTTGCAAATGTGAAGTAATGTTTGTTTGTCTAAATGAATTAGCATTAGGAGCAGGCCCAAAGTGTATGGTTTTATTTCTCTTTTTGCGGTAATATGACATAAAAGATGCAACAGATATGACTGACTTGTAAGAGAGGAATTAATTGAGAGATTTGAATGAATCTTAAGATGATATCAGAAAATTATTAATAATATATAATATTACTTTTTACCATCTGTTACAATTTAAAAACTTACTTTTTTGTTTCTTATGAATCTGAGGAAATTTCTTTTTGCAGAATCTTATGGAGGGCAGCGTTGTCTTCTAGTTTGTTTACAGTGTGATTTTTATGACTCTTAGGGAAATTTTTGGAGTTCTGACATTCAGTTAAGCAAAGTAATTTTTTTTTTTTTTTTGTTTACCACTTAAGGATAGCACAGCATTTTTTAATGAGGTGAATATCTTTTAATGTTGCTTATTTCATCAGAAAATACTATACCTTCAATGATAAAGTATATTAWGAATTTTCTCAAAGGGTTCTGTTATATTAAGAGAGTAGTTTAGAGAGAAATTGCTTAATCAAGCTGAATAAAAATGCTGGGATGATTCAGTTGGGAAGAGGGCTTTGAAAGAGTTTCATATMATCTTTCTTGCATGAAAGAGATGCATGTGTCTGTAATAATCAGGATAAGGATGAAACAACTAGCCATATCTTAAGCCAATTAGTCTGAGGGGAGGAGGGGGGYGGAAAAGACAACTCTGTGACTTCTATATGATCTGCCAACATTTTTTAATGTAGAAAACTAAAACTTAAAAGAAGTGTTTGGTAAATTCATATGAAATATCAACAAATAGTGGATTATATCTATTATTTGTTTTCATCCATATGTTCTTACATATTTATACTTAATTTGTTTTAATACAAGTAAAAAATATGTATGAGAATCCCAATAATGTARTTTGAAGATACCTAGAAAAAATAGGATATGTGTGTATATACACCCACATGCACATGCAGATGTGTATATCAACATCTATGTATGTATGCATGTATATATGTTCATATACAATTATTAAAGTATTGTAATTTGAAATAGCATGTATGAAATCCAAATTCTTATATGGTTTTTGTTGTAGGAAATTAAACACCTTCTTAAATCTACTCGACTTAGCAGCCCCCTGGGGAAGAAAGAATATACTATTATTCCTATTATACCCAGGAAAAGTGAAGCAGGGATTAAAAATTGCACCTGTGTGTCCTACATGCAATTAAGGAAACATATTGCCACCGGAATCTAGAACATAGGCCTTCAAAGCTGAAGCCTACTGCAGGAACATCTAAAGGATGTTGTGGAAGTAAAAAAAAAGCAAATTGGTTCATTACCAAGTTTCTTATGTTCTTTCCTTAAGCATTTGGATTGGCTGCTGTTGGAGACCAAATACTAGATTAAGTGAAAGCTTCATCTGATTTGGTGTAATGATTTTCATCTTAGGTCTGCCCGTGCCTGTCTTTTCACTGTTAAAAACCCTGGTGTGACACAGATGAGCCTCAGCATTCTCAGAGCTTCTCACATCCTTCCCTTTTTACTCCTCCATACTTCTTTGTTGTTGTCCATTCCACTCAATTCCATCCATCCAATTTTTCTTACTTTCCAAGCACATCCCTTCAGGATGCATGACAATCTGCTGCAGAAAGAGTACACCACAGAAATCAGAGTTGTTGGGATTAATTTTTTTTTCCTGTTTCCTTGTTGATTTCACTTCACGGACATGATACCAGGTGGAGGCAAATAGCCCAATGCAGGAGAATGTCTACAGATACTCCTTCAGACTGCAGGGATATCCAGCAATATTGTATCAGAGACATCTTTCAATTACATTTTTTTTGTTGATTTGAAAAATGAGAAATGGAGGTTCTAAATGAGGCTAACTTCTCCAGGAACAGATCCAGACAATAAGAGATTTTCAGCCACTTTGCAAATGACAATGATCCAGTTGATACTGGGCACAGCTATTGTTAACTTTGCTGTGTAGATGTATTTAAAAATATTATATGAAGAGGCTATATAACATATACAGCAGAAGATTTTAAATTTTGACCAAGGTAATTAATTTTCTTAGKTATTTTGGCAAGTAGGTTATTTTTCTGCTGATGTTGTTGCTACACAGACTTGAAATAATTTTAAAATTCAGATAAGTTGTAGTCAGTTAATCTCTAAGATTTTTAACTAATTTTTTAGATTTCTTTCATTCTGGAAAATAAAATACAGCTACTACTCAGGTTTACAACAATAACTTTGCTCAGTAAAAGGAAAATTAATTTGCTCTGTTCATTAGTGGCTAAAGACCCCCCACATATTAAAAAAGACTACTCTCCATAGCTCCATACCTTCTAATTAAAACACAGGATGTTTTGCTTGGACCAGTTAATTAAACCTTGGAATTACTGTTTGTAAAACTTGCAAAACAGCTAGCTTTGTGCCTTTAAAATGATGGTTTTATTAGTGGCAGGAATATATATTTCTAGGTTTTATTCAGACAATGTGAAGCCTACAGCAAAATTGAGGGCACTCAGTAATTCTGTGGAATAAACGTGCAGGTCCTGTGAGCATCCATGCGACTCTATATATAATGTCACCAACATATATTTCACCCTTTTCAGCATCCCTGTTACCATGGGCCTTGACACCCTCGCAGTCTGCACAATGCAGTAGGAACATAAGATACGGCAGCAGGGTTGTTCCTATCCTCTGGGTCAGTGTGTTAGTTGTTCTCTTGCAACGCGGGGSAAGCAATTCACGCTTGTTTATCCTTTCAGGGAAGAAAGGTAAATCTACTGTGCAGATTAAAAGTCTGCACTGTGGCAGGTGCTACACAGCTTCATTAGTATGGTAATTTGACGAAGAGTCGGTTACGTACATCCCACCAAGCAGAACTTGGTTTCTGTTTTAGTCTTAAAGTTTGTGTATGTATTTTCCACGTCTGAAATGAAGTAGATTGCTTCCCATGAAGTAAGCCAGGTAACGATCTCTTGCCACAGTGATAAGGCTGGGATCTTTAAGTGTTGTCAGCTGAAGTCTAAACCAGAACTGTTGTCATCGAAGTGAGGTCAATGAGTTATAAAGTGTATGTTAAGCAGTAAAAATCAGCTAATATACTTATTAGTGTTTTACCTGTATGTGAACAAGYACTAAAAGAGTTAAAATCCTCTTTACACCTATGCTTTCTGACAGAATAGCAATAATGAAGGCTGGGAATCGGACGTCCCAGTCTGTCTTGGTTGATCCCCACTGTCTTGATCTATTCTCGCTTGTGTCAGTCCCGAGTTTTATCTGCGCAGGCTCCTTTCCAATCAGTTCCCTTCATCTTCCCTAATCATAACTCCTCAGCTCTTTCATCCTGGACACTCCCAGTTCTCTCACCTCTTTTCCTTGATTTGTTTTCCTATCCACTGTCATACTATCCCTTCCAGTTTCTTAAACCCTCAACCATTTCAACCTGCAATTCTCATTCTCATTCCAGCTGGATCTTAAGCTTCCCTTCTTGCTCTTTATTCAAGTCAGTGCAAGCTCTTCCAGTTCTGACTACTTCATCTTTGCTACAGATACTTTTACTCACCACACCTCACTGATTTATGAATCTGTCTCCCTTGATGTCTAGTCTCTTTGTACCAGCTTTTCCAGTTCTGTCTTCTTTATCTTCTCTCCAGTTACTTTTATCTACCATAACTTGCTGATTTAGAAGTTTTTTTCTTTCTTGACCTGCTGTCCCCATTCTCTCTGGAAATTCTTGTTTCTAGTTCCTTTTCCTACTCTTTCACTTTCAAATTTCTACCTCAGTCTTGGTTTCCTCTGCTTTCATTCTTGTCCCAGCATAATCCAGAGTGCAGGTGTGACTGATGTCTCATCTGCATTTGAAGAAGGCTGCCTGCATCCAGAAAATATGGGAGTATTACTGGGGGCAAAAGAGAGAGAATCTCTGTTCTTTTCTGATGTGTATACCTGGTACAGTCCGTCACAGCCTAGAGGCACTCAATTTCAGCCAGGGCATAGTCAATGCAGTTTAAAACAGAGATATGGCAAGTCTCTGTTTGGGTAAAATAACATTCACAGCATGCACATCTACAATATACTGTGCTTTCATCATAAAAGCATATAATGGTGTGTAGTATTGTGTATGATACATTGTTCTTCCTGTTTTAGGTTGGATATATCATGAGCATTGTTTATAGAACATTGTGATAGGATATCAAATAGTTTTACATAATTTTGCTATAGGCCCTGATATTTAAAACTGTTACAAAGAGCTTTTTCTTAAAAATTTCTTTCAATAATTTGGCAGTGCATCTTTTCATCCCCTTTGCCATAATACTTATTCCCGTCAAGAAACTCGAGCAGGATTTTTTTTTCCCTTGCCGAAGAGAAATTCAGTCATTTACTTCAGTAGCAAAATTGATGAACTTTTTTCTGCAATGAACCTTGGAAATTCTGGTCCTAAATTATTTCAKTTTCTATGTTTCTCAAATCACATTCATACCTAAACAAAAAAAAGAAGCAGCCTTCCTTGCTCTCATGATTTACTGCTGTGTAGTGTATCTGTATATGCAAAAGTATTGTCCCTGAGGTTGTCACTAGTTCTTTGCTCGTYGTTATTTAAATGTTTCATATGTATAAAGGTGTGGAAGGAAAGATTAGCTATATACTAAAAGATGTATTTTTATTTTTAAAAATATGACAGAGAAAATAATGTAAAAAAAAAACCCTCTTGAGAAAAAAAAAAACAAATAAAAATATACAATCTAATTTTCTTTTTCTCTTCTACTATACAATCCAGGGCAATAATAGGTTTAAATTAAATTAACAGTCAAATTAAAGAAAAGGTCTTTATCTATTATGTTTTCCACCTGTTCTTACACACCAGGGAGAAGATGAGAATCCTTTTATTTCTAATACTTTGCCAGTGTGCCATAAACAGTGTCAACACCCACGATGCTTCAAATCCCAATGTCGTTTTACTGATGGCTGATGATCTTGGTATTGGAGACCTGGGATGTTATGGGAACAGAACCCTAAGGTATGGTGATGCATTTGGGGGAGTCATAGCTTTATTTTTTTTTTTATTTAGTTTTTTTGTTATATTTAGGTTTTTATATTTTAGGTTTTTAGATTTGTAAAGTTAAAAACCCCAAAACATTCAGAGATTTGATTAGGTTCTTTATAAGTATCCAAAGTTAACAACCTTTCCAGAGAATAGAATATTAAATTTTTGTTTTCTTTTCTTAATAAGAGAAAAAGACTTAACTTATGCATTTATCCCACTGTAAAGTTGCATCATAAACAGAACTGAGCAACCAACCAAATAAGGGTAGGTCTAGAGAAGCAAAGTATAATCAACAATTTTCTTTTGAAAGATACATGATGCAAATACTATGAATTTAGCATATTTTGAAGCACTCATTATTTGAGACAAGCTTATCACTAACCAATTGGAAATAAAGTGCTGATTTTTTCCCTTCATTTATCTTCATGCTTCAGTCAATAAATTCATTAAAACAAATGTGTATATATATATACCTGAGTAATTCAGCAGTGTTCCCCAGTATGATCCTTACTACCAGCTTAGGTATGATGGTTGTGTAAACAGCACAAGTTGTGTCTAGTCATTGTGTTTCAGTGGTGCAAAGTCTTTTATGAAGTTAAATACAACATTCAGACTAAAAGCACTGTCCTGTTAAATGTTAAATACTCTCGTTCCTGC
This sequence comes from Oceanodroma leucorhoa, assembly GCA_030449065.1. NCBI lineage: Eukaryota > Metazoa > Chordata > Aves > Procellariiformes > Oceanodroma > Oceanodroma leucorhoa. The sequence continues at coordinate 10,517,884 of JASVER010000032.1, read as the reverse complement.
TGAAGTTAGTTGGAAGTAAAAACTCCTCATAACTCAAACTCAACAATCACTCAAGTTGCATCTTCTAGTTTTAAACAGGAAAAAAGTGTATACCACATTGATGCTTAGATCACTCCCCTCCCAAGGGCCAGAATTCCTCCGAGATCTATGTTCTCTGATGTGACAATTCAGAATTAGGTCTTTGGAGTACGAAGAAATTTCATCATACTGCTTGTTATCAGTAGGTGATGTTACAGATAGCATTATAGCTATCTAATGTTTCTGACTCTTCAGACTTAGATGATGGGAGCACTAGTGTGCCTTGAGGTCATGGTCATTAATCTCCCAGGTCAGGGACCTATTGGAGCATGCTGCAGCTCCTGACCAGTCTGCATACCTAGTTTTCTTTCTGTGGAACCAAGGGCACAGGATTTCTTCCTCCAGGAACCAGTTTTCATCTGTGTGATGAGCCAGGTCACAGACTAGTTTCCTATGCAGATATGGAAGCTTGAATGTGCTCCTGGGTCTAATATTACAGACATAGTTATGTCAGACATGTAAACATCCTTAAGATAGAGTCTAACACAGTATCATGACCATTTGAATCTCTCCTAATAACTGATACCACCACACAACATTACCTCTACCCCAAAAAACTTTTGCTGGGGAAAAAGAGAAGTGACACCAAGTAGGGGATAAGGAAGCACAACCTTTCTGCAGTCTCTCCTCTCCCCATTGCTGAAGCAGAAAGGCCGTGTAAGTAGCAAAGTTACAGTTCTGGGTCAAGAAATGCATTAAGAAGGGTTGCAATACAACACGTCCAGGTGTCACAGTTTAGTACTGGCATTGAAGAGTAGATGAAAGTGGGGAAAAAGATTTTTGGCACAATGCCACAGTGTYTCAGTTCAGTGTTGACACCTAATGTAAAAATATTTGACACTATAGTATTTAGAATTGCAACACCATTGTGGTTTTGATAATTTGCATACAGTAAGTCTTAACTTGACTTTCCTGACAGTTTTTGCCTCGGATGCCTTGACCTCACCATGTCCATTTCCAAATAATCATCTTTGTGTATTCTTCTATTTTTTTTCCTGCTTATGTTTTTCTAGAACCCCTAATATTGACAGGCTAGCAGAGGAAGGAGTGACACTTACTCAGCATATAGCAGCATCCCCACTTTGTACTCCAAGCAGGGCAGCTTTCCTGACAGGACGATATCCTATCAGATCAGGTAAAATCCCATTACTTTTATTTGTATAGAAATATCATATTTCCTTTGCAGTAAACTGTATGCATTTTTTTCTCCGGCCTTTCTTGATATCTTTACCATTACCGGGTTAGGTACTCATTTCAGTGACTAATCAAACTCAGCAGAGTTGGTCAACATTTGAAATCTTCCATATATATGGGAAATTTTCAAGTTTCAGAAGAGTTAACACAAAAATAAAACTTTTTTTCAATTGAGAAAAAGATTTTTTTTTAAATACTGAGGAAAACATCTGATTGTGGTTATTTAATGTAATGAGCAGACAAATTCCATAGACTTCCTCCACTGTCCAAATGACTRTGGGCTCTTTGCCTGCCTCCCCAGTTGCATTCAGGCTGCTCCCAGGATGTTGGTGGGCAGCCTGAGTGTTGAACATCATCGAGATGCATCTAGAAAGACACAGTGGAAGAACCCAGTGTGAATCCTCCTGCTCAGACATTTCTGTTTCTACAAAACCTTTTTGTTTAGACAAATTGTTATTTTTGCAGGGGAGGTGGGGGAAGGACAGTTCATTAAGGTATTCCAGCAGCCCTTAAAGCTGGGAAGAAGAAAGCAAAAAATCTCCCTTCTTTCTAAGTATTTTTGTTCGATATCTACCCATACACAGTGTTAAGTATCCTATGAATACATGCATTTAATAGCTTCTCTTACTTTTAAAATAGCTGATCCAAAGCCCATTTGAGTCAGTAAAGATCCAGTCTGTTTATWTTAGTGTGCAGGGACTGATCCCCTCAGTGCTTAGACATGCAACTTTAACATTCCCTTAACATCATTTTTAGCAAGGATCATTATACATTAATCAGATCACTTGTTCATTAGTGATAAAACATCCTGTCCTTGCTTCTGGGAATGAAAGCAAAGCAAGACTCTGGAGCCTACTTGATATGTTCGTGCTCATTCAAGTCAAGTAACCAGCTTCTGCAAAAGTGCCAGCTAATATAACTTGCTAAATTTTCCATTACATTCAGCTGCAAAGGAAAATTTTATATACCTGTTACATCTATATTGCTATTAATATTTACTGTAGGTAAAGTCACAGGTCACTTTCCATTACGATCCTTGTTCTTATTTCTGAAAAATTAGCATTTGAACTGACTTTTTTTTTAACTGATATGCTCTCAGTCATACCTAATCATTTACATGTAGGTGCAAAAATTGAACTTTGTCTTAAATTACGAAATTGCTAAATATAGACTACTTCCAAACATCAATGAAGAGCGAGTAAAGGATTATTATAGAGGGTACTAGAATCACGATGTGAAATAAAATGTTAGAAATTTAAAACTCCTGCTAATAGAGCTGAAGAAAAATATTCCAAAATGCAGTATTTGATGAGACACAAACCCAGAGAAAGGTAACGATTAAAAAAAAAACAACCCAAAATCATGGTTCTGTACTTTCTTTCTGGTAACTTAAGGAAATTACACTGATTTCAGTTACAAGAGATCAAAGTACATAAAAATAAATATTATAAAGTATAGATATGTATAGATGACTAAAACTACCTAAACTGTTGATCAATAAAGCTAGCTGGGGTGAAAAACTGAAGTCAACATTTGAAGGGTAGGTTGAGCTCTCTTTAATAAACCAGTCTAACRAGTCTTTTTCTCATCTAATCACAAGGGATACCTGAGGGAAGATTCTGGTTGTCTACATCAGTCATGTAACTTTGGCACTGCAATCATTCAGTTGCATAATTCAGACTTCCTGGAGAAGTCTGCACAGATTTGCATAGATATTCTGTGTTCTGTCTCTTAACTCAGAGCCAGCTCTCATCTGGAATCCTAGTAATCTAATTTTCATGAGCTTGAGCTCTCAAGTTCCTCATCCTAAGAGTAGTTTATAAGCTCAATTTTGTGTTCCTCAGACTCTCAGTATATAGAAATTACTGTGCCTTATTTAGATGTTGTCTTGTTAGCTGATACCTGATGCTGCTTTGGTGCACTCTGTGTGCATTGAATCATGTGTCTTCATGCCGTTGGAGCACTGGTCCTCTCCCACCAAAGCTGAGTGCCCTAGCTACTCTGTTTCCAGAATCAGATTTACTCTTGCTCTTTTTTTGACTTCATGATATTTACATGCCTAGCTGTAAGACTGCCCTACTTCAACTCCCTTCTCTCAAATAACCTTAAAGGTTTGTAGAAAACCATGTATGAGGAAAGTGGAAGTTCTGAGAGTAGAACTTGGGAGTGGTCTTGCTTAGTCCTCAGCTCCATTCCTTCCCCATGTACAAGAAAAATAAATTATGCAAGCTCAACTTCTTTCAGTTATGTTATACCTTAGAACATCTACAGGAGGGGCTGCAGCTGTTTATGTGATGGCTGGCCCCACAGTTATAAGCAGAAAATTTTTTCTCCACTTCTCAGTTTCTGGTGTCAATACAGAAAAGACCTCATTCAGCTAAATGGGTGACTGTATCTGCCACTTGCAACGTTTAGCATCTGGTGGTAATGTGTCATTTAAGTGATACCATCTAAAGCAAAAAAATGCATGCAGAAAGAATACATGGAAATTGTTTCATTATATTATCCAAGTCTCAATCATTTTCATTGTATTTAGGAATGGCTGCCTTCTCACGAGTTGGTGTCTTCTTATTTTCCGCCTCTTCTGGGGGACTTCCTTCTGAAGAAATAACTTTTTCCGAACTCCTGAAGCAGAGAGGTTATGCAACAGCTCTAATAGGTAAAATTGCATACATACGCAGTGTTATTTTTCATTCATTTCAATCAAAAGAACATTAGCTTTCCATATAGGCTATTAAAGGTCTGCATTAAGCTTTTCTCCCCCACAGCATAATGAGTTTATTTTTCTGGCACAAAGCTGAGCGCATTCACATGCATACGTGAAACACTAATCAGGTAAGTATGTCTAATTCACTTGTGTAGTTATAGTCTTATTGTGCAAGGTACTGAAGAAGCATGATGAACAAATTGAAAATTAGTCAAGCTCTTGAAAAGTTTTCAGTATAAATAGGAGTTTGATTACAACAGAGAGACAATAAGGGACTGATCGCAGGGTAGAAGTCAGCACAGTGGTGGGATTAATTTCACCAGTTTTCAAATACCTGTAAAGTAGATAATGTAGTACCTGAGCTAACCATCTGGATTCTCTTCTTAGTCATCAGACAGAAGTGAGCATTTCTAGGAAATCTGTTTCTTCCTGTGGTAGATGTTTAATATAAAAATATGTTTCTCTCTCATTATAAAGATAGTTCAGACAACTAACTGCAGCATAAATATCCTGTGATGGGTAAAAGGAATCCCACCAGGTCAATATTGAATGGAATTGGAATGAATGTCATAAAGATATAGCATTTAAATAATGTGATTTTTTTCCTAATTTTGCCACTGATTTATTCCACACTGCTTACATTTTAGAAGAATTTTGTGAAATACAACTTGTATTACATAGTGTACATTTCTGTACCAGAATTGCCAGGAAGTAGTTGTTTAGAGAACGTCATACAGGAATGTTACTACATTCTTTTAGAAGGTGGATGCACCCAATTTGATTTTTAAATGTAACAAAAGCTTGCAATTTTGGTAGTAATTTTTGTACAAAAATCAGGCTGTTTAGCAAGGCTAACAATTCACACCGCTGTTCAAAAAATATCAATTTTTTGTAGGTAACCAATGCTGATGTTTGTAAAAAAAAATCCTACTTAGCTATACCCCAGTCTTAGAAAGTATAAAATAACCTCATGTCCTGACAGATTCAAAACAGAAAACAAGCAAATCTTAACAGAAGTATATTTAGGTGTATTTGAACCATAGTGCAAAAAGGCCATTCATAATTCATCATGTTCATCATGGAGTTAATTCCTATTGCTCCATATCCAATTAAAGACTGAAAAAAAATCATTTTTCTGTTTGTAACAAGCACTGTAATACAACTCCTTTTCTGGGGCTGACCTAGCTAATGTTCTTTTTTTAACTACTTTCACTGCAACATGACAGCTTGCCACTTAGATCTCCAGAAGTTATCTCCATGATGCTTAAGCAATTCTTCCAAGTGGCCTGAATGATAGCTGTGAAACCATAAGATGTAATATTAGCATATCCTTAGTGTATAATGAAGGCTTCCAAAAACCAAGAAGTGCATTAAAATTAAGGATAAAGTATATGTAAATGACAAAAAGAAAAATTATGTAGATTTGAAGACTAGATGGACAGACTCTGATTCCCAACCAGCCCATTTGCTGCCTCTGCTGGTATTCTTATCACATCATATTGGTCTAGGTCAGGGAGTCTTTGCGTGGTTYAGTCTAACTCAGCAGTTCCCAAACAATTAATTGTCAAATCCTGCACCAGTGATGGATTGGCATAAGGGTAATTTGAAGCCTTTCAGTTCCTCAAGCCTGTACTGTCATTCTTTTTTTTTGCCAAGTGTCTCTCCCCTTTACTCTCTAAGGACATTTTTTTCTTTCCTAAATGCATTTTCCGTTCTTTTTAATTTTTTTTTCCCTCCTCTGAATATATGCTTCCTCTTGCTTGATACGTCCCTAGATATAGTTTAGCTATAAATCTATTTTATGTATACGCTTTTTCATCTCCTTGTTTTTCCCCTATGACACAAAGAAGGTGACATCCAATACATCTGGCAGGAAGAGATACAGTCAGAAGATCTGCACCAAAACCGAGTTTTCTAAAAAAAGGCAGAGGCATTGAATATGTAATATTTTACCAGTTAAGGATCCAAGAGAGTAGCAAGGAATGTTGATGTTTTGTAGGAAATAGCTATTGATAATGCAAAAAATTCCACTGAAAGTAGATAGGTATTATTTTATCTACTGCTACAGTCAATCACAGTTGAGTAAAGGTCAACTTTTCCTCACTACTGTTATCCAGTGTGTTGTCTAGCATCCAGAGAAGTTTAAAATACACCTATGTAGCTTATCTCCAAAGTTTAAAATACTAATGGACAAACCGGGACTGGTTATCTTTCCTCCAGAATGAGTTGTTGCAATATTTGGACACACCATCACAGTAGTGAGAAATACAAGACTGGCTGAGTCTATGAAGTAGGAYGAATAGAACAGTTATTAATAGAACAGCTTAAAATCTCATTGTATTAATAATATATGCATATATGCTTTATATTATTATTGCTACATATATCTTATAAATGTATTTCTTTGAGCACATAAAATATTCGTTTGCATCTTGCTCTGCATCTTGCATCTTACCATTTATCTGGAGAGCACAAAACCATACCAAAAGAAATATGTCAGTATATAGAACTCAGTTTTCAGATAGCTCCCTTTTCAACTGTCTGAGGGAAAAGCAGAGGGAAAAACATGGATTTTTGCAGCCTTTCCAGCATTCTGGGTTCTGAAAAACTGAGTTCCAAATGAAGTTTCTTGGCTGAATAGGACTTGGCTCTCATCTCCACTTGCCTTTCATTGCATTGCTTTTGCTCTGCAGAAATCTTAACTGTGGCAGAACAAGAGGGAAAAAAGCCTAGGTCTCAAACTATTAAGGTACTTGTAATTTACAATTAACAGCATAAATTTCACTCAAAAGCTTAGCAGAGTCTGCTGAAATGCATATGATGGTTGTGCGAAGTGTCCATACTATGAAACTTCACTTGGCAAAGAGGTGAGAGCATTTTGCACTGCTCTCAGATTCAGAAAGGCCCCAGATTGTAAAGCACATTACAATAATCTGTTGAAATGCTAGCTCAAGCAGGGGTTATTGTCACAAGGAATGAAACAAAACGTGTATGGTGGACGCAGCCATCTCTTGCTTTTTCAGAGTAGCGCAGGACCTATCAAACCCCTCTACCTCGTCAGCCATTTGAGAATGGCAATTGTGTCTTTCCGTGCTTCTGTTGTTTTTCCCAGGTAACCTGCTCTCTGCTTTGTTTGGCTTAAGTTGCTTCTGAACAAATCTTTATTTGAGGCCCAAGTTCATCTTGACACTGAACAATTTGTTGTGCTCGCTAAAACTTTTTCGATAAAAATAGGTCCTATATTTTCCCCTGTCCTAATTTGTTGTTGCAAGATTCTTGTGTCCTGGCTTGCAATGTCTAGTTTTATTGAGATCCAGTTTAAACAAACTTCTTTATATTGTAATAAATGACCTTGAAAGTATATTTAATTTGTTTGGGTTTCTTTTTCATATTTTTTTACTGAAATATAAGTGCTTTGAGATTGACAAACAACAGGAAGAAATAATTAAAAATTAAAGCTTTAAGATTATTTGTATTCATGATTATAAGCCTCTACTTTTATTTCAATTATCTAACTTGATGAGAGTTGTTTCATGCTAACCTTGCTACACATGTGGCTTTATGATTAGTCCACAAAGACAGTCATGTAAACCTAAGAGAAAATATTGAGGCATTTATTTTCCAAAATCTGTGTATTTGCTTGCTGGGAATGAAATTCAGAGTTGCAGTCTTAGCTAGCCCTTTATGGCACCATTATAACATCTGAAAATTCAGTACAGTGGTCTGCATTGCTATTTTTGTAATTGGCCACAATAATGTTCACTGGACCGTGTCAAAAGTAGTGAGTAGAGCCATTCTGCCCACGGAAAGCAGAGTACTGCCTCAGGTGAGGGGGGCCATCTGACAGTAAGTGGGAAAACTTCTGATGGGATGAGAAATCTGTAGAGGCCTCCATTCCACTGGCACATGAGCAGACCTGAAAATGCTTTTATACCTGCTTCTGTGATATACAGAAGGTATTTCTAACCTAAGAACATCAAGAGATGTATGAGGAGAACCGGACTCTCAACTATGCATTCAATTAGGCTCAAGATTTCTGTGGTATTTTTCTCCACCTTTGCTGACGGGTGAACTTCGGCACACGATATTCCCATCCCATACCTTAGTTCTGTCGTTTGTGAAAGAGAAGTAATGACATCAAACCCATTTGCTAGGTACTATCTCAAAAAATCAGAACTGACCCCCATCTTCACCCTCTTTAGTGCTGCAGTACCCGCATTTGTCATTGCCAAAGGTAGAAGTGTAGGATGAATATGCTGCTCTCTAGACCCAAGAGATGCTCAGACCTGCCTGCATCAGGATTCTTTCTCACAGATGTGTAAACGCTGGGACGGTTTGGGAAAGGGGAAAATTCTATATATGCTTTATTCCTTTCAGGTACTTTCTACCATATGTATCCTGAAGTCTCTAGAACAAAATATTTCAAATTTCTTTAGGCTAGGTTATGGGGTTGAGGACTTACTGGGTTTGCAGATTTTTTTGTTTATTTTTTTTAGGATCACAACCCCTGAATTATGCTGGTCATGTTTAGGCATTTGATTCAGAAAAAATAAATAAAATTTTGCCCATCAATATATATTGTCATCTGTTTTGTCAAGGGTGACACTGTTTDTCAAATATTCAACACATTTCCTTGCTGAGACCAAAAAGCATAGCTCTATCCATAAGTTATGTCAATAGGCTTAACTGAATTTGTATTTTTTTAATTATGCATTTGAATTTAAATAACAAGTACCAGTTAGGTCTGTTGCACTAAGCGATGTATAAGCATGTGATAAGGGGTTGTACCTGAGTCATAGAATGAATTCTCTAAATACTTACTGTAATCAGCATGAACATAGATTATGCTACTATAATGCAGATCAGACTCACTCTTTTCTTGTGTCAGTCAGTGTCCAACGTTATTGCAGAATTAGAATGATTTCCTAGTGAGACAACATGCTGTGAGAGATAGTATTTGGCGGTAATTTACTTGCTACTGTTGTTTCTTTTTTAATTTATATATGTATAAAATATATATAAATAAAAAATAATCTCCCTCACTATATATAAGAATATAGTGAGGGAGACTGGCAATTTCAGAGATTTTGCAATCATTTAAATAATAAATGCCTTGTTAATTTCACTATTCTGGATTTATTTCCTGTTTGTTACTGTTTTCTTCTTTTTTTTTTTTCTTTAAACTAGTCAAATGTGAATGATTTGCCAGAAAAATTTCAGAAAGAATATTTCATAACTCCATATTGGCTCTTCCTAAGAAAGCAGTATCTGCTACAAAATGGCATTTTCTTATGACTGCTTAACTGCACATGCACAAAGGCTTCATTTTCAAAGTTAATTATCTGTTAGGACTTTGTTGTTCTTCAGTGACCTGCTAGCCCACTCAGAATTTAATGGTCTCCATCAGGAGCTGTGCCAAACTATTTCTAACTAAAATGAAGAGGCAGACATGAAACAGTCTTTGATGAAGGCATAAAGAAAGATTAGATAGAAAATAGGGCTCCGCACAATAAATCCTGGGGGTGGGGGATATCACTCAGATAGTGACAGTTTGGAGTAGCGCACATTATAAGTTTGATGATTTAACTATAAAAATACTCCCTGTCCCTCTCTCTTTGTAGGAAAGTGGCATCTTGGGATGAACTGTGAAAGCAGTAATGACTTCTGTCACCACCCCCTCAGTCATGGATTTGATTACTTTTATGGGCTTACCGTGACCAATTTTAGAGACTGCAAACCTGGCCAAGGCAGCGTATTTTTAAAAGGGGTTCAGAAATCCCTTGTCACCCCAATCCAAATCGCTGGAATCACCCTGGTCTCTTTGGCAATAGTGCAGTACATCGGCCTCCTCRAAGTACCTTTCCGAGCATTGGCTTACTGCTTGTTGATAACCGCTATTTCACTTGCGGTTTTGATCTTTTTCTTTTATCATTTTCGACACCTGAACTGCTTCTTAATGAGGGACCATCAGATTATCCAGCAACCACTATCCTAYGAGAACCTTACTCAGAGGCTGACAAAGGAAGCCATGCAGTTTATAGGAAGGTAGGTTTCTAACTGTGTTATAAGTTAATACTGGCATTTCACAATGACGATGCTTCCGAAAAAGTAGAAAAAAAATGTCAACTGGTGGGCATGAGGAATGTGTCATTATGTATTATCATCATTTTTTTCCTTTAAAAGGTGACTGAAATTAGTCTTTTTAGTGAAAATGACTGTTTTTTTCTATCAGGTATGTCATTATTTTCTCTATAAAAATTAAAAACTGTTTATGTTTACATGTTTCAGAAAAAAAATTTAAAAAATATCTAACTTTTTTAGGACTTTCATACTTGAGAATTTCATGTAACTTGAAATATGAAAAATCTTTTGTGGTGTCACTTAATTATGTGAAAGCACAATGCAGAGTCATAATCCATGACTTCTCTGGAATGAGAAACTGTTCTTCATCATTGATTTGATGCATCCATTAAATGGCATTCATAAGGCCAGTTTTTTAAGATACTGTCATTTTAGATGCCTCCACTTTTATGCCAGATTCATTTTGGAAAGATTTTATTTGCAGAAGTTAGGAAATAAATGTTTTTTTGAAAGCAATGATTTTTTCCAATAGCCATTGGGTCACCTAAACATTGGATGTACAAAATCATCCTAAGTCATTCTTCATTTTTGCAAAGTTAGCTACTTTGGCGTAATTGTCACTACAGGGCTTTTAATGGCATTAAATCATAAAAGTATACATTTGCATGTTCTGAAATATAAATCAATATATTTGGAGGAAAAATATTTCATCCATTTAACTTCTTGAAAAATATGCCAAAATATTTTTCTTGGTCACTTTTGAAGCAGGTTGCACCATTTCTAAAAATAGTTAATCAAAAGTAAAAACATGTTCTAAGACATAAGAAGTCTCTTAATTACTATTCTGAAAAGCATGTACAAGGTAGTTATCCTGAATATATTCACATGGTATTATTGCAGAATGAAAACTTATACCAAAGAATCAGAGGCTAAATTTTCTAGACTTAATGACTGCATGCAGTAGTCCACAAGACTGCTAGCAAGAAAAAATGTTTATCTAAAATCTTGATCTCATACTGCAATTTTTCTATCATTTCTATCATTATAAATATTTGATGTAGCCATCTCTACTCATCGTACCAAAAAAAAATGTTTTTATATCAAATTTCTTTAAGTAAGTCTTCCCAACAATCAACATTCTCATGAGTATTTATAAATAAACTAAAAATATTTATTTCCTCTTGGCAATGGTAATAGATATAAGGATACCTTCTCATCTACATTCTAACTAATTTAACAGTGAAGTACTTTGTTTACTACRAACACACACACACACACACATGCCCCTTTGAAAATTTTTGGGAAGTTGTTTGCTTAGTGACCAAGCATTTGATGATTTTAAAAGACTCTTGAGTACATTAACTATAGGTTGGCAGATTCTTCTGTGATTTACAAGTATGTAATGTGCCTGTAGTGATTTGTAATGTTTTGGGTGTCTCTGAATGTTTCCTTGATTTCAATGCAATGRCAATAAAATGGTAGCCCTAAAACAGGTGAGTTCAAGATTGGAAATCAATGCTAGAAAACTAGTAACTCCTTTAACTTTATTAGTATTCATAACATTCACAGTGTTATTGTATAGCTTAGTCAGTGTTTAGAGCTGGCAAAACAATGTTTCATCTAARTCAGCACAGCTTTGTTGACTCAGCTGGAGGTAAGTGGCATTACATCAGCTGGGCACATGGCCCCAGTTCTCAACGTAGTTTCGAGACAAAAGTGATGTTAAATTGAAGTTAAGGTTAATAGCACATATTTGTAATTTACAATAAACTTGGTTACAGGAATGCTGCAATTATAGTAAGAATTATAACCCAGACAATTCAGAATCAATGTTAAATTAAGGATATCCAAGCACATTAAGGTATTGAGAAGTAATTAGGGCATTCGAGCAATCTTACCTGTGCCCAGTAGTGAATCCACTATGCAAAGTATATAACCRTAAAACTTGCTCCCTGGGATAGGGGTAATTAGATTAATATTCACTGAACTGATCTGTCTCATATAATAGTGTGAGCAACAAAATCAATACTTGCTTTGACACAATAGTTCTGACATTATATAGTTCATACCTGTCAACTCCAGTGCACCAGTAGACCATTGCTTTTATGACTAAKGTACTGACTTTGGCCATTTGTAGGGGAATGGCTGTCAAGAGGCAACCAGGTTGCAGCAGCATTCAGACATCTGGCAGTCATAAGTGGAGGGCCACCAGGTTTTTGGAAGCTCCACAGCATTCTTGTGGCTCCATTTCTTTCAGTGAGCAGTCTCCCTCAACCCTCCTTTAGCCACGCRTTTGATTGGTCGTACAGGCTTCTTTTGTTTAAATAATACGGTAAGTAGCAAGCTCAGTCCTGTACACCAGTAATCCCTGTGCACAAGTATACCAGAGTTCAAACAGTCCTGAATTTGAAGAATTCAGAGTCATTTGCCTTCACAGGTTCTTAATCCATATTATCATCGGACTAAAAATCATCAGCTATCATGCATGTTTTAATTGGTTAATTATCTTTACAATAAATATATGATGAAGATCCAATCTTCAACAGCACTGGTACTTCCTATATAGCCTTTTTATGCTATATTTATATATAATATATATGAATGTATGTATAGCTATATATATATAACAATTACAACATATCTATGTAAGTTTATTATACCTATTACCTATATTGCCTTTATAAGTTTTTCAGAGTTCAGGTGATGGACTTCCTGACATTATTCTCTTTTCTAGCTATTTCTCAGTCATATTGTCAGCTTTATGACTTCTTACCACATATATAATAATTAGATTTTGTATTTTTCAAGTATTCTTATAATTTCTTAATAACATATAGCTGTGTGCTGTTATACTTGGTCTGTTTTTTGGAGAGGTGATATTGTATTTGTTCTTCCTTAGTCTAGGATATGTGTATTACTGTTTTCATTTGTTCCTAGGTAGACTGAGAGAGAGCAAATACAGTAATCAATGCTCAGAAATGGCACTGGAGAAGAATATATACAATATACAATTACAAGTGTCAGATCCAGTGTGTGAAAACATACACTAATTTAGTTGCTCACCCTAATTGTAAGTGGGCAGGTCGGCTCAGTGTATGTTAATTCTAATTACTTTTTCCCAAGAGCAAGTGTGTGTACGTATTGTAAACCTATCAGAACACTCTCTAGATATTACAGTATATTTGAAAGTCAAATGGATGCTAATTATTTTATTTTAAGTTCAATGTGGTTGTCACTCATGTGTCTTCAGCTAGTCCTTTAATGACCAGCTGCACAGACAATCCAAATTTGGAAAATGCCAGAGACCTGTTTTTAACGTATCAGAAATTAACAGGACCAAAGTATCACTCTATGATACAGAATACCTCTCTGACAATTTTGGGTAGCTGATCACAATTAATAATAATGTTAAAAAAGAAAAAAAATCCTGATGAAATTAACTTCTGGAAAACAGTATTTGCATGCAAACATATTTATATTCAAAAGCTATGATGAAGATGATGTTGAACAATTTTCATGCAGATTTATTTTTTCAGTCATAGATTGCATAGCCATAATGAAAATTTGKGATGTCAGTTAAGACATTTTTTATTTTCTTTTTATCTATTCTATTTCAGTCCTTGAAACACTGTTACAACACATATTCAAATTTATTTTCATCTGTTCTAGCAGACTGTGGTTTAGAGGTTTTCCATATATCACTAGGTTCACTAGGTCTTAAGATCAGGCAGTTGGCATGTTATACTGGAGTTAGAGTACAGAAATCAAGTGTTTTTATGAATCCTGCAAGAATATTCCTTATAGTTTACTGCAAAATACAAATTGTAGAGAAGAGTTTGTGTATCTTTGTATACACATGATGTATATGTGCACATATATTAAAAAAGAGTAGTAAATTATAAACCATAACAACTCTACTGGATCTTCATCCCTTTTTCTCAGCCCTCTGCTTGTTCCTTTTGATCAGAAAAGCTAAAATATTTATTCATATACTTTAGGACCATCTGAAAATGGAAGATTTAAGTAATTTAAGAATTATTAAGCACCTAACTAGTTCTGCAATGAGTGACAGACTGCATTTTAAATGGAACACTTCTAAAAAGCAGTATATTTGTATACTGGGCTCCAAAGTTTGCGGAGGAGAGGGATTTAGTAATGAGTATAATTTGTAGTAGGTGAGAAATTTCTTTTTTTTCCCCATGCTTATGAGAATGTACTTTCTGAAGGGGAGAAAAAAAGTTATATACAAAGGAAATAAAAACTTATATGAATTATGTACCTTAAGCATTTAAAAGAAGAAAYTGGCATGAAATTAGAGATGTCAGATGTATCTTGGCTATTTGCAGGGAAGAATCATTTCACAAATGCAGATATAGTAGTAACACATCCTACTTTTAATATCTTCTAGAAAGAGTCAGATTTACCTTTTTTTTTTTTCCCCCCCTTTCTCATTCTGTTTTCAACACCTTTTCTGGTTTTGATAAGTTATCCCCAAGTGGTCTGGAGTTCTCTTTTCTGATTTAAAAAAAAAATTGAAAATATGAGATTTGTGTTTTAAGGTGTGTTTTTTAAAGGAGTAAGACAGAAATATTCATTCACGAATTCATTCATGCTAACAAGGATTTTAGCAGTGTTAGCGGTCAGAACAAAACAAAATCCAGCTTGTAGGACGAAGTCCTGTTTTGATACAACTAAGCCAAGATTTACCTTTTTCTTCTGTAGGAACAAGGCTTAATGAAGTGCATTCAGCCAGTCCAGTCACAAAGAGCACTGTCTAATTGGTGATCTAATCTGGAAGTAGAGGAGGGAGCCGTGGGGAATAAGCATTGAATGAACTTATCCACTGGGGGGATATTGAATAAGAAGAATGTTTTTAGTAAAAGGAGAGTTACAGGAAAGGAAAAGTTAGGTTTGCATCTGCCTGCATCGACACACTGTTACATATTTGTGCTGAAAAGRTATCTACAGATTATATACTGCAACATTTTTGTTTTCTTTCATCTTAGCTGTGACTCTGGTGTGCTGGTGACTATGTGAAARTGACATATTCGCATTCAATAAGTCTTATTAAATCATATGTACTTATTATTTTAAGAGGTAATATATTTTACCCCTATCTATTTCAAACAGTTTTTGCAGGCTATTTCAGTCTTATGGGTGAATTAGCTGTAATTTATAAAACTTTGGCGATTACAGAAACAATTGTTAACTCAATTTTAACACAGCACAGTGTTTGCCCAGCTCAGACAAAGCCAAGTGTATCTGCTTTCATAGTCAGCTGCTATGAATCATAGCACCTCCACTGGTATAGCGGGTGTAGTGGTCTAATGGGTGAAAAATACGTACTTTATGACAGAATGTGAGGATAATTTCACATCTAGAAGAAAAAAAAAAAATTGTTCAGAAAGATCGTACTGTCCATCACATTAAAGGTTACTTTAGAATGTATTGTGAAAAAGTAAAATGCAGCCCTGTCATGTCATGTTCCCATCTCGTTTCCAGCACAGAATTGTACTTGAAATCTCAGTTTGATTTGACAACCGCAGGCCAACAAATTCAGAGTCCCACCTGTTGCTCTGCTGCAGTGGTCTTAGATTAACATCAGTGCACAGAAAAGCAAACAAAAGTACCCAAGGAGCTTTCAATGCATCAAGTATTTAGAGCAAATACGCGTGTGTGAAACACAAAGTCAGATTAGTTGTAACTTGCTCTCTCACCCACTTTAAAGCTGTGTTTTACAGCTCAAGCCTGAACTGAATCCGTGAGTAGTGTAAAGACTTCTCACACTAAAAAAGAAGAATCTAGTACTATGCAATATGCAGAGGAGTCACCAGCAACGTGATGCTTTTAGATGTTTTCAAGATCAGTTAAGCACACATTAAAGGATGTCTTATGTCAGATATGTGTAATCTCTCTGGCTACTCAGTAAATTGAAAAGACTCTGTGATTCATGTTAGAATAAAAATTTTTACTATGTTTAAGTCAATCTCAGGTCTTTTGAAACTGAAGTTCCCTGTGTTTGAACTTACTGTGGTTTAACCCGGCAGGCAGCTAAACACCACACAGCCGTTTGCTCACTCCCCCTCAGTGGGATGGGGGAGAGAATCAGAAAAAAGGAAAAACTTGTGGGTTGAGATAAAGACAATTTAATAGGACAGAAAAGGAAGGCAAAATAATAATARTGATAAAAGAATATACAAAACAAGTGATGCACACCACCTGCTGACCAATGCAGTTCCCAAGCAGTGGTCCTCCCCCCCTGGCCAACTCCCCTCATTTTTTTTGTTCAGCATGAAGTCATATGGTATGGAATAACCCTTTGGCCAATTTGGGTCAGCTGTCCTGGCTGTGTCCCCTCCCAGCTTCTTGTGCATCTCCAGCCTCCCCTCTGGCAGGGCAGTATGGGAAGCTGAAAAGTCCTTGACTAGATATCATTCCCTTAGTCTATAGGCCATCCCTCTAAAATGTTCGTTGAGTTCATTTAGTCCATGACTTTGGGCTCCATCTGTCATAACTGTCCTTCACAGGGCAGGAGAGATGGTGTATGGTGATGGATTGTTGCATGCTGAAGCCAGCTCTAGTTCCATCACCGTTGCACTGGTCTGCTTCTATCATCGCTGGACTTTGCTCGGTTTCRTCAAAGTTCATTCTTCATTAGTCTGGGTGTTTCATACTATAATACCATTGGTACGGCATATAGCCACCACAGAAGTGATGATATACAGTATTACATAGCAATTAACGTCATACAATTTAACTCACTGGCTATTTTCACCCAAAATCAAATCCCCTTGAGGTACACATCAGACTTCCCCATCCTTTTGCATTACCCACCAAGTGCACAAAGGCCCTTGAGCAAAAGCAATCCCACGAATGGGTTTTCCCTTGCCCGAGGTGGGAGTAACCCAGACTGCCTTCCCCAGCATATACCTTATGTGCACTACAGGGACTTTATCCCCTTCTACAGCACATAAAAATTTTGATTGGGCAGGGCCAGCTCGATTGACAGATCCCCTGGTGTTGACTAACCAGGTGGCTTTTGCTAAATGTGAATCCCAGTGCTCTCAGTGTAGTTTTTAACAGTCCATTGTATTGTTCGATTTTCCCAGAGGCTGGTGCATGACAGGGGATGCCATGCTCTCTGGCCCAGGTGTCTATGAGGTTGTTTCRGAAATGAATCCCGTTGTCTGAYTCAATTCTTTCTGGGGTGCCATGTCGCCATAAGACTTGCTTTTCAAGGCCCAGGATGGTGTTCTGGGTGGTGGCATGGGGCACAGGATATGTTTCCAGCCACCCAGTGGTTACTTCTACCATGGTGAGCACRTGGCRCTTGCCTTGGCGGGTCTGTGGCAGTGTGATATAATCAATCTGCCAGGCCACCCCATATTTATATTTCAACCACCGTCCTCCATACCAGAGCAGCTTTATTCGCTTGGCTTGCTTGATTGCAGCCCATATTTCACTTTCATGGATGACCTGTGCAATAGTGTCCATGGTCAAGTCCACCCCTYRATCACGAGCCCACCTGTATGTTGCATCTCTTCCTTGATGGCCTGAGGTGTCATGGGCCCACGGAGCTAGAARTAATTCACCCTTATGTTGCTAGTCCAGATCCACCTGAGCCACTTCAATCTTAGCAGCCTGATCTACCTGCTGGTTGTTTTGATGTTCTTCAGTGGCCTGACTCTTGGGTACATGAGCATCTACGTGATGTACTTTTACAACCAGGTTCTCTAGCCAGGCAGCAATATCTTGCCACAATAAGGTAGCCCAGATGAGTTTGCTTCTGTGCTGCCAGTTGTTCTGCTTCCATTGCTGCAATGGAAGCAATTGGAAGCAAAAACTGCTCTCCACCCCCCCAGAGCATTTGCCACCATCCATGAGTCAGTATAGAGAAAAAATACTGACCATTTTTCTTGCTCAGCAATATCCAAGGCCAGCTGGATGGTCTTCACCTCTGCAAACTGACTCAACTCACCTTCTCCTTCAGCAGTTTCTGCAAYTTGTCTGATAGGACTCCATACAGCAGGTTTCCACCTCTGATGCTTTCCCACAAGACGACAGGACCCATCAGTGAACAGGGCATATTGCTTCTCATTTTCCGGTAGTTTATTATATGGTGGGGCCTCTTCAGCAYGCTTTACCTCCTCCTCTGGGGACATTCCAAAATCTTTGCCTTCTGGCCAGTTCGTGATCACTTCCAAGATTCCTGGGTGACCGGAGTTTCTTATTCAGGCCCACTGTGTGATCAGTGTGACCCACTTACTCCACGTAGCATCGGTTGCATGATGTGTAGAGGGGACCTTCCCTTTGAACATTCAGCCCAGCACCGGCAGTCGGGGTGCCAGGAAGAGCTGTRCTTCAGTACCAACCACTTCCGAAGCAGCTCGAACCCCTTCATATGCTACCAATATCTCTTTCTCAGTTGGAGTATAGCGGGCCTCGGCTCCTCTGTATCCCCGACTCCAAAACCCTAAGGGTCGACCTCGAGCCTCCCCTGRTGCTTTCTGCCAGAGGCTCCAGGTAGGGCCGTTCTCCCCGGCTGCGGTGTAGAGCACATTTTTTATATCTTATCCTGCCTGCACCGGCCCAAGGGCTACTGCCTGAACTATCTCCCATTTAATTTGTTCAAAGGCTTATCATTGCTCAGGGCCCCACTTGAAATTGTTCTTCTTCCTGGTCACTTGATAGAGCGTGCTTACAATCAGGCTGTAATTTGGAATATGCATTCTCCAAAAGCCCACAATGCCTAAGAAAGCTTGTGTTTCCTTTTTGCTAGTTGGTGGGGACATAGCTGCTATCTTGTTGATRATATCCATTGGGATCTGACAACATCCATCTTGCCATTTTATTCCTAAAAACTGGATCTCCTATGCAGGTCCCTTGACCTTACTTGGTTTTATGGCAAAGCTGGCTTTCAGCAGGATTTGGACTATTTTCTCCCCTTTCTCAAAAACCTCTTCTGCTGTGTTGCCCCATAYGATGACGTCATCAATGTATTGCAGGTGTTSKGGAGCCTCACCCTGTTCCAGTGCGGTGTGGATCAGTTCGTGGCAAATGGTGGGGCTGTGTTTCCACCCCTGGGGCAGTCGATTCCAGGTGTCCTGGACGCCCCTCCAAGTGAAAGCAAACTGTGGCCTGCACTCTGCCGCCAAAGGGATTGAGAAGAACACRTTAGCAATATCAACTGTGGCATACCACTTGGCTGCCTTTGACTCCAGTTCRTATTRAAGTTCTAGCATGTCCRGCACAGCAGCAGTTAACGGCAGTGTGACTTCGTTCAGGCCACAATAGTCCACTGTTAATCTCCACTCTCCATTAGACTTTCGCACTGGCCATATGGGACTGTTAAAGGGTGAACGAGTCTTGCTGATCACTCCTTGGCTCTCCAGTTGACGAATCAGCTTATGGATGGGAAGCAGGGAGTCTCGGTTGGTGCGATATTGCTGCTGGTGCTCTGTTGTGGTAGCAATCATCACMTGTTGTTCTTCAACCCTCAGCAACCCCACAACGGAAGGGTCCTCTGAGAGACCGGGCAAAGTGGACAGCTGTTTAATTTCCTCCATCTCCAAGGCAGCTATACCAAAAGCCCACCRGTACCCYTTTGGRTCYTTGAAATACCCTCTCCTGAGGTAGTCTATGCSAAGGATGCACGGAGCCTCTGGGCCAGTCACAATGGGGTGCTTTTGCCACTCATTCCCACTTAGGCTCAYTTTGGCCTCCAATACAGTCAGCTCTTGGGATCCCTCTGTCACCCCAGATATGCAGATGGGTTCTGCCCCTTTATAGCTTGATGGCATCAGGGTACACTGTGCACCGATGTCTACAAGAGCCTTATATTCCTGTGGGTCTGATGTGTCAGGCCATTGAATCCACACAGTCCAGTAAACTCAACTGTCCCTTTCCTCCATCTGGCTGGAGGCCAGGGCCTCTCTAGTSCTAGTCATTGTATTCACTACCCACTTCTTGTAAGTATGCATCAGAAGTTCCTTTATTAATATCAGAAGTAGGATCWGCCCTTCTGCTCTGTTTTCGGAACTGCCCACTGGAAACTGGAGCAGCAGTTTTCCTGGAAGAACCCCCTTTTGTAGTTGTTTTTTCTTGCAACTCACGTACCCATGCCTCTAGGGTCGAGGTAAATTTTCCATCTCATTTCCTCATGTTTTTTCTGTGGTCATGCAGGTAAAACCACAGCGTGCCCCTTGGTCTATACCCACAATTTCTCCTCTCTTGAGCAGAGGGACACTTACTCSGAATGGTTGAGATACTGGTCCGTTCAGGTGGGGAGTAGGACATGACATATCCTCTTTGGGTTGCTGGACCTCCCAGGACAGTTTTTSCACAGCCGAGATGCAGGCCCGTAGGGAGGAAGAGAGACTTTCTTTGTATTGCCAATTCACCCACCGTTTGCTCCTCTCCATCTTTCCAGGTCATTACTGCCAATGAGTTGGCATGTGATGCCGGTGTGCTCCGTACCAACTTCCGCCACATGGGTCGTGTGTACTTGACTTCATCTGTATCTTTGGGTAATTCCTTGTTGTTCAGGTCATCATAAATCACTTCCAGCACGGCTAATTCCCTCAGGTACCGGATACCTCTCTCCATGGTGGTTCATTTGCCTAGGTGATATATAACATCCTCCTTGATCTTTCCCTTCACGTCTGACAGGAGGTGCCTCCAGAGGCTGAGGGCTTGTGCCCCTTTTCCAATTGCTTTGTCAATGCCCCGTTCCATAGAAAGGGATCCCAGCTGTTTGGCTTCCGTCCCCTCTAATTCCAGGCTACTGGCCCTGTCATCCCAGCATCGGAGCAGCCAGCTGACAATGTGCYCGCCTGGAGGATGAAATCTTTCCACATATCTCGCAGCTCACTCAGGKATAGGGATCATGTGGTTACCATCTCATTTATGGCTTCTGCCTCTTCCTCCTCCTGTTGTCATGATGGGTCTGCTTTGGAGTAGCCTGCCTTGTCCACTTCTTCGTCCTTTGCCTTCTTTTAGTAGGATTTTTTTCCCTTACTAAATGTGCTGACTTTCACTTCCAAGATTTCTTCTTGTGTATAGGGGCGACTAATACTGGCACGGTTTGATTCTCTGGTTCAGCTGCAGTGCCTGTTGCTGGGGTCGGAGTAGCCGCAGTGCCTGTTGTTTTGTTGTCAGATCCAGAGACCTTCTCTTCCCTTTGAGGGTACTGAATAGTGTTAAACAGGTCTCGGTAGGAACGGGCCAGACCCCAGCACATGCCAGTGATCTGTGTCTCTCTGGAATTKCTTTTTCCAAATATTTTACCGGTTTCCMAGGGTTCTGCACTTGTTCAGGGGTGAAGTTCCAAAACACTGGAAGTTCCCACTGTCCTGGGTACTTGCCCATACTATCCCAGACACCCTGCCACTCATAACTATCCAGCCTCGGGGCAGATCTCTGAATGGTATTCTTAAATATTTGTTTAAACTTAAGACCTGAAACTCATTCAAGGGACATAGCAATAGGAACATGCTGGTTTAAACATCCCAAGGATATTCAAAATTCTCAAGAGCTATTGTAACTAGCCGGGAGGAGAAGGGGAGCACGGGAAGGTGTCTGCCCTGGTGTCCCCCATAGATTGGCTCTCCAAGGAGAAAAGGTAAAGAGTGTAATTGTTAATAGTTTGGATAGATGGTTCCCAAAGTACCGAGGTGATGGCAATACTGAGTAAAATACCAGATTAGACTCATGAYCAGTAATTTTATCRTATCATAAGCCAGTGTTACACAGTACAGCAAAATTATAACCTTGAGCCAGCCCCCAGAAGTGATAAACAGCACAACAGGAAACATATACAGCATATCTCAGAGTTGTTACTTAACACAACTCTGAGAACAAGCACAACAACTCTGAGAGCAAATAAATCAACATTGTGTCCATTGACTATTGACCTAATAATGAATGCTTATAACAAATTTGTTTCAACAAGCTCTGGTCAGATCTGTCATTATCTCCACCTCTCGAGCCCCATGTTGGGTGCCAAAAAGGACTGTTGTGGTTTAACCCAGCAAAACACCACACAGCTAAACAGCACGTTCACTCACTCACCCCCAGTGGGATGGGGGAGAGAATCGGAAAAAAGGAAAAACTCGTGGGTTGAGATAAAGACAATTTAATAGGACAGAAAAGGAAGGCAAAATAATAATAATGATAAAAGAATATACAAAACAAGTGATGCACAATGCAATTGCTCACCACCCACTGACCAATGCCCAGCAAGTTCCCGAGCAGCGGTCCCCACCCCAGCCAACTCCCCCCAGTTTTTTTGTTCAGCATGACACCACATGGTATGGAATATCCCTTTGGCCAGTTTGAGTCAGCTGTCCTGGCTCTGCCCCCTCCCAGATTCTTGTGCATCTCCAGCCTTCTCAGTCGGTAGAGCATGAGAAGCTGAAAAGTCCTTGGCTGAGTGTAAGCACTACTTAGCAACAACTAAAACATCAGTGTGTTATCAACATTGTTCTCATCCTAAATCCAAAACACAGCACTATAGCAGCTACTAGGAAGAAAATTAACTCTATCCCAGCTGAAACCAAGATAGAACTATGTAAAAGATAGTGGCAATACATTTTTGAAGGAGCTGTTTACTGACATGGCTGAGGAGTTAAGCTGTTATTGTCAAATTTTGCTCCTGCTTACTAGCTGATATCGTCATTCCATTTTSAAGGTCGCAGTAAAGGTAGTCAGTTATGATTGTCCTCAAAGACTTTTGGCAGGAGATAAATAGCTGCCTGTGATCTTTTATAGGATATTAATAGGTGAGACACTTCCCCACCTGACAGTGAGCTGTCAATCAGAACCTGTCAATTTGAGTTGCATAGAAGAGAATGATGTAGTGCCCTTCCATACTCATCACTGATTCGATGACTCTTCATGAAAGTTAGATCTTTGTGTCAGTTCAATTTAAAAAAAATGAGACCTGAGTTGTTATTTCTTGAAAATAACATTTAAAGTGGAGGCTTTTCATACTCACTTTTAGTAATACAAATAGATATACATTTAGAAGTATGCACTATCTCTGTGACACTAGAACAAGGCAGTTTGCATGAAAAGTAAATTGTGCCTGCACCATTTTAAGTATAAAGCAAAATTTTGTGGTGTTTTACCCTGGATTTTGTATATTACTCTCAATTCAGTGAAATGTGTTTAAGAAAAAAGTCAAAGATAATCCCATGCAGTAAAAAATGCAGGTTGTAAAACAAGAATCAGCTGCCTTGCAGAAATGTTCTTTAATGAAAGGTCAGTCTTACATTAATATACACATGAAATATTAAAAATATACATATTTTTTACTTGAAGTGCTGACATTTTCAGTCTTTTTAATTGACTCAGAAGTCTCATGTGTTCTTTATTGCTACAGTAATGAAAGATTCTCACATGCACAAATATTTGAAGGGAATTGAAATAATTTTGTTTCCATTTTCCACATGAAAAATGTTCTATTTATTCTGTCATTTTTTAAAAAAAAGAAGAAACTTTAAATGAATAAAAAGTCCCTATCAGAAACACATTATCAGGTGAATAATATGGATAAAATTTTCACATTTTGTGTTTATGTACTGCTGCATATGCCACTAAAAAAGAAAGCTTTAACCATGCAATTTGTGCAAAACCAGATCCAACCAAGGAGAGAGGAAAAATGGATCATAAATATACTAGATTAAACCTAGTTCTTTTTCCTTAAAAGTAAAGTATTGATATAATATGAATCCTTTTTATTAAAAGACTTCATTTTCAGGTTGTAAAGGTTAGATTTTTTTTTTTTTTCATTTTAAAGAAACAGTTTGTATGTGCATGTCTGTACTGTTCCTCCACCTTTAAAGGGTGGGTGAATCAACTGCATGAGGAAATATATACTCTCCCTTTGATGTTGACATGAATCACAGATATTATCCACCACAGATTGGCAAGGGAAAATATGGTAAATAAAGCCAAAAATACTCTGTAATTATCTGTGTGTTTTAAGGTGAGATCCAGACAAGTTTTTTCGGTAGTGCTTTTGTGATTCAACTGTTATTTACAATATGTGTAATGTACTACAAATGCTGTTAGAGCACATAGCAGTAAATTTGGCTAGTACTGCACAATTTTAAGTAAAGCTCTATAAATAATGCATAAGAAAAAGTTCTTACTTGAGCTGTGCCTTCACAGCCTGCTGGAACTGATCATAAATACTGTGTTGACAGATCATATGAACAGCAAAATTTACAGAGAGTCTATTTATTGCACTCTTTCTTTTGTATCAGTTCAGGAAATAGACTGAAGACAATGGAGACTGTTCATTACTGTGAAAAATATTTCTTTATATTAGTATGTACTTTGAGATTACTTATTCTTTGGTACAACATACTTGTAGTGTTATGTACTGATCACATGCATACACACACAGAGCGTTAAATGACAAGAGATTTGGTCATATACCTTAGTCCAGGATAAAGAAGGAGGAAAAGTACTAGTATACTTAGTTTGACGTAGTCAATGATATTATACTATATTTGACCCTAGTCCTCATAATAGTCTAGTTGATCAGCTTCCATATGACCTTGTGAGGAAGGTAATTGTGTTTCATGTATATACATAGTTCCAAAGGTAAGTTTTTGAACAGCGATTTTATTCAGGCTTTTAAATATGTGCTTGTAAAATGAAGAGAGGTGCTTATAGCCAGAAATTTCTAGGTTCCTGGCTTTAAACAAGTCCTTTTTCAATATATGTAGCAAACAGTAATTAGTTAGATTTTGTTGTTTACTTTTGCTTTCAATTCAGTATACAGTTACGAATGGCATTTTTACTCTGTGTGTGTATGTGTTAAGGATTACCATGYAATCACTTCAGCATTCCTTTTCCTCTTTCTTGTTTTTTTGGTTGTTTTTTGTTTTGGTTTGTGTTTTTTTGGGGGTTTTTTTGAGCTCTACTGTAGAAAGATTTCTTTGTAGAAATTTTGCTATAAAATATACTAAGGGCTTGGGTGTTTGTTTTGTTTTGTTTTGCTTTTTCCAGGAATGCTGATGCACCATTTCTTCTTGTCCTGTCTTATCTTCATGTCCATACTGCTCTATATGCTTCAAAAAATTTCAGAGGAAAGAGCAAACATGGTTTATATGGGGATGCAGTGGAGGAAATGGACTGGAGTGTAGGTATGTTATATGTGCTTCTAACATCATTGGAGGGAATTCATGGAAGACTTGCATTCATGTCCACCAAATGCAGACTTATGCAATTCAGATGTCTACAGTATATCTGACATACTTGTCCTTTGTACTTAAGGGAAAGAAAGGCACAATAATCTGACCTCTTGTAATATCTACTTTATGGCCAAATTTATTGTGTCCTATAAATGCCTGCTCTCTTCTTTGACTATGAAGGTACAGTATGGACTTAGCAGAAATAAGGACACCTTAACTGTGGACATTTGAAACATAGTAGTTGAATCCAACCCCATGAGCTTCTGAGTGCCATCTTGCCTCTGCAGGTTGTCCTCATAAAACAACATACTAACTCGAAAAGTGACCACATGATACTGATATCAAAATATTTTCAAATAAAGTGACTACAATATACACTGTTAGCAAAAGTAATTTGCTAATTATTTTAGTGAGTTCTCTGAATTAGTGAAGTCACTCAGGTGAGGTCCACTTCTGTTCACGAAGAATAGTCAAAACCAAACAATTTGCCCTTCAGAGCCTTCCATGCACTCTGAGGCTGGAAAGCAATTGGTCATTACATCTTTCAACAGGCTTTCCTTATCTATAGATGTATTAGAATAACTCTCTGATTCCAGGTGTGATCACCTGTGAAAATAACTAACCTTTCATATTTTAAAATAATCATATTGGAGAATAGCAGTATCAGGAGCTAAAGATTACCTCACATTACATACCCTAAGTCGATTCTGTTCTCAGTAYAGCCCAGTGCAAAGTGGCTTTCTTCAAGAAAATGTTGCTTGCTTACTAAGTTGCTATAAACAGATATTCAGCTTTGGTGCATACATATTTTTAAACTAGGCAAGCATGTGCAGTTAAACATCATGTATATTTCTTTGCATATTTTACATCAGGAGGTCTAGTTGCAGAAGGTAGAGGACAAACAGCAGCACAGTACATTTAGTGATTTATAATGTATTTAGTGCAGTATTTGCAAAAATGGGGAAAACTCTTGTGGGAAACTGTGATGCACTTAGTAGGAAAGGTTTTCAATGTGGAAGATAACAGAAGAAAACTCTTTTGTAAATCAGGTTTTGTGAAGAGAGAGTGTTTTTCATTCCAGTTGTATTACGCCCTGAATCTTTGTCACTTCTGTCAGTGGCCACCAGCATTTGGTCAATGAAGTGCTTGCATGAGATAAAAGTACGCATGTGTTGTCATTTCTGTTTGCGTCCGCATTGTAGCAAGCTGCTGAGCATTAGCTGGTCTTACCGTTTGTGTTTGACTTTACTATTTCTTTTTCTGTTCCGTGATATTTAGCTTATCCCAGCCTAATTGGTGATTTGCTGCTGCCATTATGTTTTGCTGCCTCCGTCAGGAGAGTGGCTCTGGGGTTTAAACAGCAAGTTGGAAACCAAGGCAGCTGACATGCTGCTGTTTCAGGCTATTTAGTGACGCAGAGGTGGTAACAGATTGAAAACCACTGCTCTCTTCCAGAATGGCCACAGGCGCTTAGGAGATGTGTCAGAGAAACCAAACTGTAGGGCAGGAGCATATTATTAAAAAAGCTTGGGATAAATCAGAGATACAAATTTAGTGGTGATAACATAGGAATTTTGAACAAACTCAGAGAGGAGATACATGAGTTTTCTTCTGTATTGTCCTTTACAATCCATCGCAGGAGCATGAGGGGCAGCGGAGCTAGCTTCATCAATCAAGAAACAGATMCTCATCTGTCATAAACTAGTATAAAGCGTCAAATTTTGTTACAGTTGGGGGTGTCGTGGATGGAGGAGGGGGAGAGATGCACTTCACTCGTAAGAGAGAAGTAGCAATATGTTTATTTATGTAAGACAGCGGTTTAACAAAGTTTGATAGTAAATGCGACAGTGAGTTAACACGATTCGATGGCAACGTACACTTGATTAGTTACTGCATGAAGGACAGGGTCAGACACACCCTCCGTTGAATCATGAGGTTCAGAAAGGACACCCTTGCTTTCTAAACTCCTTCTCAGAAGAGCTTAGGTGCAGCTAGATCCAATCCTAGTCCCAGACTTGGTCAATGGTTTATGTCTAAAGGATTATATATGTGCAATCAATCCTTTATATCACTTAGCTAAGATTTCCAAGTTTAGCATGCTATTAGTCAGTTACCAAGGATCTGTTGCGGCAGGGAATCTCTCCACCTCAAGGAGTAACCCTGAGAGGCGTCCCTACTCAAGGGGAGATCCTGGCTCGTAGCCCACTGCCGTGCAGGAGAGGTCAAAGGGCTCTTGGGCTGCCCACTATTTATGGGGGTAAGATGATTGACTCATAGTCATATTTACATACCAACTGCAGTTAGTTTCTTCCAAATTTGGCTGGAGTCACACATTGATCAGCACTGTGGTAGGTGAATGCATCACCTATTGTGTTGTTATCTGCATCCATCAGATGCATTCATTATGGTTGCCGCAGGTGATTATCACTTGAGCAGGGTTAGGTCGGGGGCAGGGGGAGCACACCGTCACAGGGGGTCTGGTTACTTGGTTTCGCTTATGTCTTGTAAGACTCCTCTGTTGATAGATTGTGTATTTGCTCCAGGAGGTAGAAAATTTGTTTAGTTCCTCTGTTACTTTTTCCTCCATTATTAGAATGATGAAAAAAAAGTTATGGTTGACATTTCCAAAGGAGTCTGAAGGAATAATGTAACCTTTTTTCTTTTTTTTTTCCAATTGAAGGGAGTACTTATTTCCATTAACCTCCACTGAAAATTCCAGTCTTAATGCATCAATTATGTCAGACAAAGTAGATTTATTTACTGTACTGCTGATGTCAGTAACCAGTATTTTCTTGGAATGCCTCTGAAGATGTTACAGTAGAAAAGTCAAACAAAATTGTCTGGGAAAGCTGAAAAAGTGAAAACTATAAGCTTTCCACAAAGGAAAGTTTTATCATTCACTAGACAGAAATTAGTATTTATGCATAGATGAATGTAACTTGCAAAAGCAATAAGAACAAAATAGCCCAGATATAACAATATGCTGCAAAGCCGTCTAATTAGAGGCAACACAAGCATAGGAAGAAAAAATGAGTGTATGAAAAACTTCGTTATAGTACAATATCAGAAATATTTGGCATCTGGTAGGAAAAGAAACACCAACTTCAACTCAATTCTAAAAGAAACYTCCAATGTGTTATCTGCTGAGTGAGAAATATGGTGGAAAACCCTTGTGGATGACAAAAAAAAAAAAGAGTAGGAGAGAAGTTAGAAGTAGAAGTAGAAATTCAGACTGTCAGGTACCAGTTATGAAAAAATTGTATCAGGATTGGACCATGGAATGCAAATGGAATATTGTTCCTGATTTGAGAGATCAGCTGGAATCAGAGAGAAGACTTTAGCTGCCATTTGCAATAGAAAAAACAACAGCCTTTCTAGTAAGACAGAGAAGTCCACTCAGACTGAGAATTCTAAGTAGAAGACAATTCTCTATTTTCATTTGTTTATTTATTGAGAATCAATTACATAATCAGACAATAATTCAATTATAAGGCAATCTCCATGCTAGGAGGAGAAAAACCTAAAAGACACGAATAAAATACTCCTTTGAATATTTCATGTTTGGGACTTGTTAAACCAATACTGAAGAGTATGATTACAGTCCATGTCAAAAATATGAAATACAAAGTCACTGGATAAGCTTTGGGACCATGTATGTCTGCTGCTTTTGCATACTGATGTGTGTATAACAGAATTCAATGTTTAAAGCATTCACAGTTATAATGTCACTGCATGTGACATGCCTTAGAGAGTTATTCTCTGGCTAATAACATTAATTTTCTTTCAATGTAGGCTAAGCATCTTATTAATGCTATTAATTATAATTCATATGAGAGCAGTTGAAATAATCTTACAGTCTAAAAATGGAAAAAGAAATGATGAATGAATGAATAAATGCAATATTATCCTTTTCTTCCTTCCTCCCCTYTTCCCTTCCTTTATTCCTTCAGTCCTGATTGAGTATAGGAAAAGAAATGGATATGTTCAGAAATTGTTTTTGCTGTAAATTGCATTACACTAATTCAATCCAAAACAGATCACTGGAAAGAGTTTTGGAGCCCCCTGTAGACTTAAATGCAAGCTGTGTGAAGACAAACTAATTCAACACCACTTTTGCAAATGGCTGTTTATTGTTCTGTTAACAGTAGCAAAACTACGTATGAGTACCTAATCCTTTTAGAACAATCACAACTGAATGGCTTAAGTGTAAAAAAGTCTCAGAAATTGTAGTCTGGCACAAGCTAGGTAAATGTAGAGTGGGGGCCTTGTCTGAATATCTTTATTATGTGAATGCCCTGCAAGCCGAAAAAAACCTTAACTGCCTCTCTGCTGCGATCTTTTGACCTGTCTTAGGAACAAGTTATGCCAAGAAAATATTACCATCATCTGATGTTAGTTAATTAGAAGAAAAGGAGTGGAAATAAATTGCAATGCATCTCATATGTAACTTGTGTTTGAAATATCTTAAAAAGTTTGGTAGAGTTATATGTGAAGAGAGTAGCTCTGTATCTCCCCAGTACAAGAGGGATACGGAGCTACTGGACAGTGTCCAGCAAAAGGTCACAAAGATGATTAAGGGACTGGAGCATCCCTCTTATGAGGAAAGGCTGAGAGAGATGGGACTAGAGCTCTGTTCAGCCTGGAGAATAGAAGGCTGAGGGAGGATCTTATTAAAGTATATGAATACCTGAAGGGAGGGAGCAAAGAGGATGCGGCCAGGCTCTTCTCATTGATGCCCAGTGACAAGAAGCAATGGGCACAAACTGAAACACAGGAGGTTCCCTCTGAACATCAGGAAAAACTTTTTTACTCTGAGGGTGACCACGCACTGGCACAGGTTGCTCAGAGAGGTGGTGGAGTCTCCCTTCTTGGAGATATTCAAAAGCTGTCTGGACATGGTGGCCCTGCCTGAGCAGGGGGGGTTGGACAAGGTGACCTCCAGAGGTCCCTTCCACCCTCAACCATTCTGTGATGCTGTGATATGTTGAAGAAAATAAAAAAACTATTCACTAAAGTCAATTCATATTTTGAAACAAAATCAGACATAACCTTTAAATGTCAGTCTGGAGGAACAAAGGAACTCTTCACTGAAGCAAACAAAAGCAAGATACACTCATGATACTCTCCTCCWCTACTCTCCTCTTGTGAGAGCCCACCTGGGTACTGCATCCAGCTCTGGGGTCCCCAGCACAACAAAGGCATGGACCTGTTGGAGCAGGTTCAGAGGAGGGCCACAGAAATGGTCAGGGGGATGGAAYGCYTCTCCTATGAGGAAAGGCTGAGAGAGTTGGGGTTGTTCAGCCTAGAGAAGAGAAGGCTCCAGGGAGACCTTATTGCTGCCTTTCAATATGTGAAGGGAGCTTATAAGAAAAATGGGGAGAGACTTGTTACCAGGGCCTGTATTGGCAGTACAAGGGGCAATGTTTTTAAACAGCAAGAGGGTAGGTTTAGATTGGACATAAGGAAGAAGTTGTTTACAATGAATATGGTGAGACACTGCACTAGGTTGCCCAGAGAAGTTGTGGATGCCCCATCATTGTCAGTGTTCAAGGTCAGGTTGGACAGGGCTTTGAGCAGCCTGACCTAGTGACAGATGTCCCTTCCCATGGCAGGGGGATGGATGATCATGGACTAGATGATCTTTGAATGTCCCTTCCAACCCAAACTGTTCTGTGATTTTGTGTTACTATAGTGATGACAAATTTTGAGGGTGCTAATGGTATCTTAAATAGGTTTTCCTTGCAAGGAAGTACTTTTTTTAACTGAAAGTACTTATGTAATTAAAACCTTGGATATCTAAATAAAYTGAACCTTACCTGAGGAACATTTATGACTTGTCAAAGCTTTTGTGATGCTCTGCTACACAACTCTCTGGCGATATGTGGCCTATAATGAAATACAGCAAGGCAGAAGTAAAGTATAGTTCGTTGAAAGAGGCCAGCTAGGTTACAATCTACTAGGACTAACTGAAAATCAGACCACTGTTCACACTGCTTTTCTTTAGTTCGGCTATTATCATGATTAAGAATTGTCTATAAATGTGTTTTCAAACTGTGCTTTCAAAGAGGAAGGGAAGAGCAAAAGCTCTGCCAAGTCAACTCCAGACCTTTGTGGAAACATCTAGTTTACTTGTTCCGTAATTAGATTTCCCAGTGTTGTAAAAGCGATTATATCAATACATATGTGCAAGATTATGCTGTGGGTCTTAATTCCTACAGTGCCTAAAAGTGAGATCATAAAAACTAAATGCTCATATGCCTTTTATCTGATGAATGTGTGCACGTTTAAATAGATAATATGCAATGTATATGGATTGATCACGTCCTCTACTTTTAACTTCTATTCAACTCTGGAATTACGTGAATCAAGCGTCTAAGTGGAAACCATCTCAATTTAATATAAACCATTTTTATTGACCCTGTGGCTTTTTTCTCTGTTTTAGTAATAGATGTACCACTGCTTTAGTAATAGATGAAAAAATGTTTTCAGAAACAAAATGAAAGCTACTTTTTGAAAACTGTAAAATATTTAGGAGACCGAAAACTGAACTATGCCCACAAGACTTTTAGTAAAATTCTTGCTCTGGTGAAGATAACATAGTCTAAAGCATTCACAAAACAAGAAGAAGGGTCTAAATGTTACAGCCAAAGAATTCTTGAGGTTCTGAAGCATGTTACATTCTCCCAATTCCTCAGTTTTTACATGCCTTCATAATAGCATGTGATCTGTCTTCAGTTTCTTAGTAAAAGCATTTTCTTTCTCATTTTAAGATAATTATTTTAAACTTACAAGCCTATGAACTCTTAAACTTGACTTATTATTTTTAATTACAAAGTAATTAAAATATAATTTTAGTATTTATTTCAAGTTATTCTGCCCTGTAATTGTATTCCTAGATGTTTTGGGGTTTTTTAGTGTTCTTTCCTATAATGAGCAGCAACCATTCTCCTTCTAGGAAACAGCATAGTATTTGGAAGTTTCATCTGAAATCTGTGTCTCTTCTTTTACATATAATTGTTAGTGGCTGTTATTGTGAATTCTTATATCTTTATTTTACTTTACAGTGTTTGCATGCTTTCAACCTCTATTTATAATCCTACTCTATTAGGATCAATCTAAAAATGTACCAAAAATCTTCTGAGAATTCTGAATTATTCTAAAAATCAAAATAAACATTAATAATACAAAAAGAAAAAAATAAATTCCTGTTGCTTTGAGTAAAAAATGAATGACCTATCCTCAATTTTTTTTTCCAGAAAAAAATCTTGTATGCAGAGATAAGCCTAATTTATCCTTGCTTTTCATCTAATGTAGTCATTTATAACAGTGCAACGTTGATTTAAAAGATAAGCAAGGCAGAATGATGCCACATTATCAGAACTGGCGGATAATCAGGCTCAGATCGTTTTATCCAGCTGCTATGAATGTGACATAAACTTAACTGAGCCTGAAAACTTAAAAATGGAACTAGAAACCTGGAGAGTGATGCCTGATGCAAATGGTGCATTCCCTGACCTTACTTTCCTGAATTTATACTGGTATATGTCTCAAGTCTAGAAGGGTTTATTTTTAACCTGTTTTTGTTATAATGAAAGATGTTCAGCCAGCATCTCTGAGGAAGAAGATATTCACCCAACACAGGTACTCTGTGACTAGAACAGCATTTTCCCACCCTGTTCTGCCATCCTGCTCTTACCCTAACATTAAGAGACTGTTTCTTCAGTTAAGACAGTAGTTAAGCTCTTGAAGCACATTCACTCTTTAGGTCAGATCTGGGAAAACTGTCAGTAAGGGTGCAGATTACAGACATTTGTCGTTTTGCCTTTTATGATGTGGATGCTTTCCAGTTACGATCTGGGCTAAAACCCAAACTCATTTCATATGTCACTAAGCAGCAATGACTTTCAGTCAGTACTGAATGGGACTGAATTTAAGAGGTGACTAAGTGATGAAAGACTCCCATTTCCACTATGATAAGCCTCCTGAGCTACCTAATCCTCCTTAAGCAGTTTTCTTTTTCTATATTACATCTTTGTACACAGCAAAACTCCTTCTTAGAACGTTATTTACAAGATTACAAAGCACATCTTAAGCAGCCATTCCTATAGCATTTTTTAATCAGTCAAGTTTAAATAATGTCTTAGTAACGCGCACTCTATGATGGAAAACTTCAGTGTAATGCAGCTTGTGGCAGTAATGCTGTGYTGTTCAAAATTTGCTGCCAGCTGCTGAACAGATTTCATTTGCATCTGATATTGTAGGAGTTAAATTGTCAGCACAAGATGTGTTAGTGCATTGTGCATTTTACTTTACAAAAATGTAGTATCATATAACTTTCAAAATTTTAAAGGCTTTCTATTAGTTATAAACCTCTGAAAATTGGGTCTAATACAAAAACAGTGAAATTACATCTAACATTGTGATCAAAATGCTCTAATCAGTGAAAAAATTAGCATTGCTCTTGAGACAAACTAATTTCCATTARTAGGAGAAAGCTCAATGCTTGTTTTAGATAAGCTAGGGATAAGAGAATCCCAACGTCTCTCCAACAATGAGGATAGGAAGTTCTGTAATGAAATATACTACCAACTTTTTGTCTAACCTTTACCCTTATAGTTTAATTTCACATATAAATGGTATGGTTGGATTTTGCTCCTTGCTTAAAGTGGGTGGGGAAAGTCATTATAAGTGGGATTAAGAACACAGTAAAGATTTAAGCCAAAATTGACCTGCAGGAATACAGTGGTTTCTATGTCTACTTGGATGAAGGGTGCAATGAGGAAACTGAAAGGGGGAAACTTTATCCAAATTGTAGATAATCTCCAAAATACAGACTGGGAAAGCATTTTAAAGGAAGCTACTAAAGATTTTGTTGGTGGAGTGCCTCTGCATAGCAACCTTTTTAGCACAGATACTGTGAAGCTGTTAAGAGGAATTGCATTTGCCCTGTCCCAAAGAAACTCTACAGGAATTTAGTAAGTCAGTCACCCAGAGCAAGGGATCAGGATGGCAGAGACATGATTTACAGCTCCCTTTGCTCGCTTTGGTGAAAGTGTCCCTGTCATGAACCTGA
Organism: Oceanodroma leucorhoa; assembly: GCA_030449065.1. Lineage (NCBI taxonomy): Eukaryota > Metazoa > Chordata > Aves > Procellariiformes > Oceanodroma > Oceanodroma leucorhoa. The sequence goes on along the minus strand of JASVER010000032.1, from coordinate 10,483,548 downwards.
AACCTTCAGCACTGACTTATGAACATGATTTTGCCATCCTTTTTTTTCAACACTTGGACACCAAAAGCAATATCTGTCTAGGTATTTATAGAGCTTGTAATCATGGTTTTAATAAAGGATGCAACTGAGCTAGTAGGTGAAGGATGTTGCTGGTAGAAATTACATCTCTATGAAAGAAGGCTAAACGTGAAACAAAGGAGCAGAGAAACTGAAGATATTAAGGATTTTTAATCTGGGCRTTTAAACCTTCCCACCCACCCTCCTTCCTTGTACCTTCGGATAGTTTTGTAATGGATTACCCAGTACCTTAATGTAACTGATACAGTCCATGAATAATTATACATTCATACAAACATGCAGAAGGCACTATTGAACACTGTAAGGCTATGAAGTCAAGTACTCAAAGATTGGAAGAATCAATCTTCCTATGCTCATGTCTTGTGGTACAGTTTTTGAGCATATGTTTACATGCCATTTCTTTTCCCATTGAAACCCTGTCTCCTCATCACGGAGTGCYTTCTTAATGAGCAACTACTCAAGAGTAGGTGTATTCTTCATTGTTAAATATGAATTCTAATGTTTTATTTAACACACACTATTGAAGTTCTGTTCTGAAGACAGATTTCTTTGACATCTTTCATATTTTCTGTGGAATTACTTTGCTAGAGTATATAACATATTTGCAAATAACCATTTTCACAGTGTCTTTGTAAGATAGGGGGATCTCATTAATCTGTTTCCCAGAAAAAAAAACTGGGGCACGGGAATGATGCTCAGATTTACCTACTGAGGTACAGCTTTGCTGCCAGTCACCCACTAATCCAGCTCTGGATCTATAGTAAAGCATTAGGACTTTAATTCAGCTGGCATGGGAATGGGGAAGGGGGGAAAGCAAGCCATTTATCCTTCCAGGTCTTGATCCATGTTGGAGGTGGGAAATGGTTAGAATGTGCACCTGGACTCAGGAACTCAGGTTTTCTTCTGGTCTTGGTGATTAAGTGGTATTTTTTAAGGATAATTAAATACCTTCACCAACATTTGAAATATAATGATATGAACAGTTTCTGTGATAATTCAGGAAATGTATTCCAGCCTTTTACCATTTATTCATAGCTGGCTGCATCTCAATTTAACTGTGGAAAAAACCTAAAACTGATCATGTGCATTTCCATTGCAGTGATGATACTGAGAATCCTAGAGTTTCTTTTAAAATCATCCCTGCTGTTTCTTGGAGAGAGATGTGAAACTTTTTCATGCTTCTTTTGAAATGTATGTTGATTGAGACCATACTGTTAAAAAAGAGGGGAACTAATTCTCAGTGAAAACAATAATCATACAATAAAGCTTATGACAATATCAATTCTGTATTGTAAAGTATTGTTCATGGGCAGGTTGATTCCTATTGGTGAATTGCCATGCAGAAATTTCAAACTGCTGAATCACAAGGCTCAAATTCCAGGTGGGAATAAGCTCTTATTGATGAGGTTGGTAGAACTGCCTTTTTATTGATTATGGCTGATTTTTTTCAATGGTACATCTGACTGCTAAAACAACCACACCATATGATAGGCAGGCTGGTAACGCTACCRAAGATCACTATTCTTCTAGAAACCAGTTGTGTATTTTGCATTACAGAAAGCTATTTATCACTTTCTGTATAATAATGAAATATAATAATGAGAAAAATAATGAAATATTTAAGGTTAGGGAAAGCACTAGAGTAATCATGCTGTGATTAGTGAAAGGCAGGCTGATAAAGTGATAACTGCTCTTCTCTAGCTTTTTCCCTCACTCCTTAACTGTAAAATAAGGCATTTATGTTTCAATTTAAGGTGCTGTTTAAGAAAAACTGATCCTGAATCTTCATTAAGCTTTCCTACCTGTTATTTTTTAATGTTACTGGTCTGGGGTTTTTTTTGCATATTTCATTTGGTGTACTCAGGGTATTTTTTACTATTTTGAATGCTTTCTTTTTGTTTTCTCTTTCTTTTGGCTTGGTTCTTGTATTTTGTATACACATTTCTCTTTTTAAATAATTCCCTCTCCCTACCCACCCATGGAAGTTTCTTAATAACATTTCCTCACAAAGAGCACATTGTAGCAACCCTGAGAACACCCAACAGATTTTATGTTACAGTAGTAAGTTCAATATCCAAAGGAACACCTGACCCCTAAGGGCTGAGTTGCTTGCTTGAGATGATGAAAGAGATACTCCAGGGTAATCAAATCCCTACCTTAGACCAGCATGAAGTTAGAGTCCACAGCTTCAGTGGATCTTGCAGCTTGCTGCTACCACAAGAAGGGGGGCAGAGCACCCTTCCCTCCTTTCTCTCCCTAACCAGCTTCCAGGGAATGCAGAAAGAAGGAGAAAGAGAGAAGCATCCTCCTTTTTCAGCAAGCACCCTCTTAGCAAACTACTAGATGGACTTATCTATAACGTCACACTTAGTTTGCCTAAAATTATGTGTGATTAACTTGGCCCTTAGGTGCTTCAGTTTACATAGTTTTAAAGTACTGATGCCATTTCTGTGTTATGAGGATAAAGGATTGAGGCTCTTCAGGCTCTTGTATTTCAGTGGATGAGATATTTGTGGGTTAGAAATTGATTTTACTTCCATTTCTGAATCACACTAGAATTTGAAAACAAAGCAGGCAAACAAGAAATAATACAAATGAAAATGTGCTTTAATCTTAAAGAAAATAATGGCCTGGCCCAGGAAAGCAATATGAACTTTATCTTCCCGCAAACTCCAAGATAACTTAATGCCAGATGTTTGAAATAAACGAGTAGCTCAAGATGTCTCAGCATTTCTGGCAAAGTCATGGAAGATACTATTTTGGCAGTGTGAAAAGTATAGCCATGTGGATAGTATATGGCTGTGTGAAAGGTATCAAAGTGCTTCTAATCCAGAGTACAGTTGATTTTGGCACCACAAAACAGCAGAGCACACATTAAGCAAGTAATAAATGAGTACCTTTTTTTCTTTATTTAGAATTCGAACAGGTATAATTTATCTGTTCAGTTTGGTGGATGAAAAATTGGACATGAGCTGGCAATGTGCACTTGCAGCCCAGAAAGCAARCTGTACCATGGGCTGCATCAAAACAAACATGGCCAGCAGGTCAAAGGAGGTGATTGTCCCCCTCTGCTCCACTCCGGTGAGGTTCAACAAGGCCAAGTGCCGGGTCCTGCACTTGGATCACAACAACCCCAGGCAACGCTACAGGCTTGGGGAAGAGTGGCTGGAAAGCTGTCTGGCTGAAAAGGACCTG
>JASVER010000032.1:10464399-10478915 GCA_030449065.1 Oceanodroma leucorhoa | reverse complement strand
TATGCTCCCTCCCAGCTTCTTGTGCACCTCACAGAGCATGTGAGCTGAAAAGTCCTTGAGAAAGTAGACTACCTAGCAACAACTAAAAACATCAGCGTGTCATCAACATTCTTCTTACACTAAAYMCAAAACATAGCAYTATACCAACKACTRGAAAKAAAATTAATTCCACCCCAGCCAAAACCAGGACACTGGAAAAAGGGAAACATTGCACCCATTTTTAAAAAGGGTAGAAAGGAGAACCCTGGGAACTACCAACCTGTCAGCCTCACTTCTGTGCCTGGGAAGATCATGGAACAGATCCTCCTGGAAGCTATACTAAGGSACATGGAGGACAGGGAAGTGATTTGAGACAGCCAACATGGCTTCACCAAGGGCAAGTTTTGCCTGATGAACCTAGTGGCCTTCTATGATGGAGTGACTACATCAGTGAACAAGGGAAGTGCTACGGATGTCATCTATCTGGACCTCTGTAAGGCCTTTGACATGGTCCCCCACAACATCTTCTCTCTAAATTGGAGAGGTATGGATTTGATGGGTGGACTGTCTGGTGGGTGAGGAATTGGTTGCATCCAGAGGGTGGTGGTCAATGGCTCAATGTCCAGATGGAGACCAGTGACAAGTGGTGTCCCTCAAGGGTCCATATTAGGACCAGTACTGTTTAATATCTTCATCAATCACATAGTCAGAGGGATCGAGTGCACCCTCAGCAGGTTTGCAGATAACACCAAGCTGAGTGGTGTGGTTCACATGCCTGAGGGATGGGATGCCATCTAGAGGGACCTGGGCAAGCTTGAGAAGTGGGCCCACGTGAACATCATGAGGTTCAACAAGGCCAAGTACAAGGTCCTGCACCTGGGTCGGGGCAACCCCCACTATCAATACAGGCTGGGGGATGAAGGGATTGAGAGCAGCCCTGCTGAGAAGGACTTGGGGGTATTGGTGGATTAAAAGCTGGACATGAGCCAGCCCTGTGTGTTCACACAGCCCAGAAGGCCAACTGTGTCCCAGGCTGCATGAAAAGAAGTGTGGCCAGCAGGTCGAGGGAGGTGATTCTGCCCCTCTACTCTGCYCTGGGGAGWCCCCACCTGGGTACTGCATCCAGCTCTGGGGTCCCCAGCACAACAAAGGCATGGACCTGTTGGAGCAGGTTCAGAGGAGGGCCACAGAAATGGTCAGGGGGATGGAATGCCTCTCCTATGAGGAAAGGCTGAGAGAGTTGGGGTTGTTCAGCCTAGAGAAGAGAAGGYTCCRGGGAGACCTTATTGCTGCCTTTCAATATGTGAAGGGAGCTTATAAGAAAGATGGGGAGAGACTTGTTACCAGGGCCTGTATTGGCAGTACAAGGGGCAATGTTTTTAAACAGCAAGAGRGTAGGTTTAGATTGGACATAAGGAAGAAGTTGTTTACAATGAATATGGTGAGACACTGCACTAGGTTGCCCAGAGAAGTTGTGGATGCCCCATCATTGTCAGTGTTCAAGGTCAGGTTGGACAGGGCTTTGAGCAGCCTGACCTAGTGACAGATGTCCCTTCCCATGGCAGGGGGATGGATGATCATGGACTAGATGATCTTTGAATGTCCCTTCCAACCCAAACTGTTCTGTGAATCTATGATTCTATGATCTTTATAAAATCATCACATCATACTAAAACTTTCAGAAACATTTAATAACGTGTAATGTGATAAAGTATAAATGAGCTATTGTCATTATATTTTTTCAGATGATCATTTTGTAAAATTCTGGGACTCCTTAGCTCTGAAGTTTGTAAATCTGAAGTTGGAATTTCTTTTGTCGGCTAAGGAAGTCTGTGATTCAATTTCTTGCTGACAACTTGGGTCAATAAGAAACCCTTAATGAATGTATTGAAAAGTTTGCTATGGGTGTTAAATAGTAAATAGCATTTTCTTTAAAACAGAAACAAGGGATTAAAAAAAAAACAATACCTTGAGAATATCAGAACCTTTGGCCACTGATGTTTGAAAACTGGCCTGTTCTGTTTATAAAACTCTTTTCTTCCATAATTGAGCTACTTCAGTGGCAGCCAGGAAATGGATTTTAACAAAATGTCTGTGGTAGGTCTCTTACCATCTCTGAAGATGAGACTTGTTTCCCTTTTGGTAGATTCTTTTCTTTCCCTAGATGTCAAAAGAGATCTTGGCTCATGCAATAGTATACATATAGATATATGGTTATGATGCAGTGGTCCAAAAACAGAGCCTTAGCACCAGGTTCCTCTCTCCCAAATTGATATGAACAGGCTCATCGAACTAAGTAGTCAAGATAACTTTAATGTATTTCCATATCTGCAATACTAGTTTTATCTTCCTTTAAATAAWTTTTTGCCTTCCTGATGTGAGAAAGGTGCAGTTTCATCTAAGAGTCGCATCTGGCCTTCTTTTCTTGTCAGCTCCTCATATGCCACAAGCAGATAATTTATTATTTTTTTTTTCTTTGCTGTTATTCTTTGTTAGTTCTTCCCAATGATTGTCACAAGAGATCACACTGTATTTTTTCCCTCCACTTGGCTGCTTTTCATTACTTGGCATCTCCTACAATGATCAGTCCCTATTGATAATAGCTTATTGGAACATCATTATTTAAGCAGTTCTAGAAAGACTAGGTTTTAAGAAGGAGGAACAAAAGTGTCATACAATTGAGATAAAAAGGGTGATAGCAATTTGACATACTTTAATATTACACCTCCTTTTGGAAGGTGTCTCTTTTTACATGAGCTAACAGAACTTTTTTATTTAATTTAAACTTTCCTTTCATATATAAACATTTCTCAGTTCCATGCAACTCATGTATTAGTTATTCTTCCCTAAGAGTTGAAGAAAGTATCCTCCTAAATCCAAAGAGAATGAGATTAAATTAAGATCAAGATCTTTATGTAGCAATATGGAAGTGTTTCTAGCTGGCAGATACCCAAGTCCCTCAAACTACATTTGTTTTTTAAAAAGAGGTGTTTTTTGGGGATTTGGTTGGAAAAGAAGAAAGCAGTCACTTGACTAAGCAAGATGATAAATGCCCTGATAAATATCTGTTCTTTTTAACTGTGCTGGGATAGGTCTTCTGTTTGCACAGGATGGTGTAACTGCACTGAAGTCAGTGGAACTGGGCTGACTTGAAGTTAACAACTATGGATGCTACATGAAACGGTTATGATTCTTTAAAAAAATGGCATCACAACCTTCCAAACAGTCTGTATTTTCTGTTGATTAATTTTTAATAAAAAGGAAAAAAAAAAGAAGTGAAAACCATGTAATAGAAGAAGTATATATTTAGTGTCAAAGTTTAACCGTAATATCAGAAAGATAGTAAACAAATGGTCCATCTTTCTAATATATGCAAGACAGTGCTAAGTATGTGGCTAGCGATAGCTGGGAAAGCAGAGGAGGAAAGCAGAGGTGGCTGCCAGAAGCTCACCGGCAGGGAGCAACACCATACAAGCGTCAAATGCCCATTAGCAGGAAAGTAGAGGAAAAACCAAAGCCAAACGTGAGGATGATGTCTGTGCAGCTGAAAGTGGGCTGAAATGTCCCATCTGTCTCATGAAGTCCTGACTGGGGCCAAAGTTTCCAACAACATAAAAAGATGTGATTCAGGACAGAGCGAAACATAATGTAAGTTCCTTTGTATCCACCATAGCACATCCTACAGGACAAAGTTTGAACATCTTAGCATGGTGTTATGGGCAAAGTGCTGCTATGATGGCTTTTTAACCAGTATTATTTTAATAGGGCACAAAATTGGCAGTTGTCCTTAAAAAATTCCTAAAACATTTCTACAGGACATATTCTAAATATTCTTGCCAATTTAAGAGCTGAGGTATACATCCCAAATTTCTCAGTCCATTCACACTTCAACTTTTGTGTGATTCTGCTGTAGTTCGTCAAACAGTTGTTGCAATAATCCCCAGGTGCTGCTCATAAAAAGTAGATGGCCAAGTTAAAGAGAGCTTTGAGGACTTTCTTGGCAAAAAATGCTAGAGAATAATATCATATTTCTCTCTCAGAATGTAAGCTGATCTTCTGATGTGACATTTAATTACCTCCCTTGTTCTMGATTAACTTTAAGAATACACAGTAAAAGAGTAGAAAATAATTGTTTTAAATAGGAGGCACTGGTATAATAAATATACTATCAGGAAACGTATGCAAATGCTCTCTCCTACTGTTGTCATATTTAATTGTTGAATCTTGATAACGATACAGTCAGTTGCTGAGTATAGCTAGCTATGCTTTTCCAGTGCCTTTGAGAGCAGAAATCTATTTGTTGGTGTGTACTTACTTCTTTCTGTATGTGATACTGAAATACCAGTCTGTTATGGAACTATTCATGTGAAATGTGGAGATTTCAAACCTTTCCTGTTCAAGGAGGTCTATCTATATAGAAATTCCATAGTTTTGATGTTATAGGTTCAGAAAGAGCTAGTCCTTTAAGAAAATACATTAGTAGGGAGGGACTTACCCTGTACCTGCCTCTCTATCCATAGGAATAGTGCTATTCCCATAGCTAAGAAACATGCTAGTTGGGGCCTTCCAGTGGTTATTTGCCATCTGTGCTTTGGGGAGTTTACCTTGGCAATAACTCCTGTCTTCCCCAAATACTACCTATTTACAGTTAGATTAAATTGTTCCTTGTATCTATGTTAATATTTTAGCTGATCTGTGGTGTTGCTATGTGAATGATCCTTCCTCATCTCAAATTTAGCCTTCAGATTTATCCTAAAAACCACATCTCACTGTGATCCTTCTATGCAAAGCAGAGCCATTCCAGAAATYTGTTTTGCCTTCACACAGGAAAGTCTCATAGGTCCATTTTTGTAACTTCCYATAACAAACCAAATGACACATAGCATTCATATTGTTGAATCTTTGTAAACTCAGATTAATAACTATATTAGTAATTTCACATGTCACATATTTGCTTTATTCATGAGTAAGAATTAGGTAGAGAAAAGGCAAAGAAATGGGCCTGATCATCTCAGGGCCCTCCTTGATCTCATGCCTCCACCATGTCTTGGGGGCATCAAATACATCTTGACTTAAACAGAGACCTCCAGTATTTCCAAACTGATTTAAGACAAGAGTGACATATTTCTCTTTCCAGGCCTTGGACCAGAAAAAGGCAGATTTTTTTTTTTTTTCTTATAGACATCTGCTGCGCTACCAAATACTACTCTGAAACTTCCAACAAAAGCTCTTTCCAAATAGGCTAGGAATATTTTTTCCAGAGCACTTAGATGAATTAAGGGATCAAAATCCCATTTCATAAGCTAGTGAGCAATCTTCTGAGCTAGTCATCTATGATCAATGAGGATGACCTGAAAAATTATTTGCCTTCCCTTCTGAAAGGATTCTCTGGAGTTTAAGTCAGCATAAATACTGTCATATTGAACAGACACACATACCAGGAAAAAAAAAAAAAAAAAAAAAGGAAAGAAGGAGAATAAGTTGGAAAAAAAGCTGAATCATAAAGATTTGTGGCCTTCAATTTATTTGTTGTTTTTTTCTTAAGTTCAGAATGTCATCTAGAGCAGACAAATTGGAGTTTACATTCATTAGTGGAAAATTCCCTTGAGGACAATTTTCACAGTCGGGCTTGCTTTCTTGTTGGTATTAACAGTGCCTGTACTGAGATTCATTCACAGCTAGCATGGTTTGGAGATGGTGATTGCACAGTAGGCTTCAGGTGTCTAGCAGTACTTAGGCACAAAAGCCACTGAGTTGCCCAAAAGCAACTAGAGAAGTAGGTGAATTAGCAAGTGTGCATGGTGATGGTCATGTCAAGGGGAAAAAAAAGATATCCATTTTCACGTAAGATTAGATTTGCACAATTAAAATCAGAAAACTGCGAAATGAAACGAATTAAGATTTCATGAGGAATATTAATTTGATCTTGATAAAACTCCTCTTAACTTTATATATGATTTACAGCAAATGTTTAAAACCTGCTCCCAAATTTAGCAAAGATTAGAAAGTTTGGCTGTTGAAAGGCAAGAAATGTTTAGGCTCTAATGTCAACCAATTTTATCACAGTTCCAATTTTATTTAATAAAAGTTATAAAAATTAAACAAACACACTGACAAATACTTTGAAATTTTCAAAAAAGCACAGAGGATTAAAATGTGGGGTTAAATTACTTGCCCTGTTTTAAATTCTTCATAATTCTTCATACTTTAATCTGGCAAAATGTTGGCATTATGCATTTGGATCTAAGAGCRTATGCATATTCAGTTTAAAGCTGACTCTGATGTTAATAAATGTTTAAACCTTTGAAGATTTAGAGAAGATTTTCTTCTATCACCTCACAATTACTGAATCAATCACCATCAGCATATATTGGAATGATCAAATAGCTGAAGCCTTAACTTCACCTGGCAGTCTAATTCAAATATGAATAACACCCTTTGGTTGTCATTACAGTTTGCCTAGGTCCTACCTAAAGAAATCCCTTCCAAAATTTGAAAGAAAAAATGGGAGACCTGAAGTGTGGAATGAGACAGTGTCTTTTGCGTTATGCATCTTAGTTGCAAGTGTGAAATAGCATCTTATTCTCAGATGTGTGCAGAATGAAGATGCAAATTTACCAAAAAAGTTATCACAGCTGTCATACAAAACGCAAATRCAATGGACCTTCCTAAAATTGCATGGCCATCTCTCATATTTYAGCATTTTAAACAGGCTAAAAATTAAGATTTACATTAGAAATACATAGACATGTTCAACAGATGTAAGGTCTACAAGTGAATTTCAAGCAATGCATTTATTAGCTAACTTATGTACTAATAAGGAGATAGCCACCAAATAGTTAAACTTTTGACCTTTAATGATCCATCATTATAGTACTGATGTAAATATGAAAACCTTTCCATCCTGAATTGTCTATATTGCAGCTACATTTACAGGTCTTCACAACTTTCGTAACCATATCTTAACTCTGTGCTATATTATCCACTTGTATTTGTATACATGTAAAGTATCATTCAAACTTTCACATTTACAAAGTATTTTGAACTCTATATGAATAAGAAAAATAAGAGATGTGGTACTCATCTCTAGGCAAAACTTATGCATAATGATAAGTCAAAATTTGGTTGATTTATTCATAGCTGCTAAGCACTGCATGCCTAATCTGCTGTGCACTATGCTGAAAATTTATCCTGAGGGTCTCAAAGACACATTATACTTATAAGACTGTATAAACAGTCACAAGACAATTACAAGTGTACAATTACATGGGAATCCAAAACCAAACAGAAAGCAAATTCATACTGATAGCTTAGCTGATCCCACACCAAGGTTGCCTTGTTTTTTTCAAAAAGACTGCCCTTCTCCTAGCCCTTACACTAATTTTACATCTCTTACCCTGAGTCTAGGGGAATCCAACAGAAGYGTTTGATGTTCTACAGCCTATCTGGGCCTAACAACTACTGATTTGAATGGTAATTGTAGGTAGTTAAATCTGGGACAATTACCTCACCTCACCTCACTGTGAAAAGAAATCACAATTTTTGCAGCCAAATTCATTCATCTTAAGATAGGTGAGCTGCGTAAGAAAATGCTTCTTTTGCTTCTTTGACTTTAAAAAATGTTTATGGTAACCATATCAGATGTAGATATGCACACTCTATGTAAATCCCACCCTCTATGTATCTAGAATATGCACAGGTGGAGCTTAATTGTGCTAGCACCAGAGTTTCGGTGTAGGATTCATCAATCCTACCATGTTTTGAACGGCCAGCGGTGGCGGGTCTGAACTGTCTTTCAAGCTGGAGAGAGACATGCCAGCAGAGACAGGAAATCCACYTCAGACTAGCTCTACTGTGGTCCTGTAGACTGAATGCCCATCAGTAGTGCCAGTGCCATAGGTGCATTCATGGAGTCCATCCTCGAGTTTAGTTTAATTTGAAAGGAATCCAGGTCATGAAATCCAAGAGGGCTTTGCTATGCAAACAGAAATACATTAAGTGGCCATGATTAGATTTACTGTGAATGTGCACTCCTGATCCAAATGAAAACACTAATACAGATGTACTTTTTGAGAACTAGATGCTACTTGTTTGGCAGAATGTCCTGTTGACATTGAAGATCCCACTAAGCTATCGTAGTGGGAACTTAGCACATTTGAGACTCCAGCTTTGTACTTTGGAGAAGACTTCATTGTATGGGCTGTTTCCATAGCATAACTTTAAAAATAATGGTAGCACAGTAGGACTGATTCAAGACTTTTCACTGAATCTACACTCCACTTTCTTCCTGCAGGAATTATTAAATATTTTGCGATTAGTTATGCATTTATTTTCTGTTCTAGTCAAACAGTTATATTAGCTAGTATTCATTCTCACCTTTGAGGTCCATATGCTAATGCTTCCTCTATGTAGAATCACTCGCCTTCTTAGGTGGATGTGTTCTGTTGACTGGCTAGATAATGTGCCGTAACATCAATCTATTGCTTTATTCCAGAATTTCCACTTTCCAGTGGTTGTGTTCTAGCTCTGAATTTTAAACAAATTGCATGCAGAGTTTATGTACTGTTCACCATATGTGCAGCCACTTCTTGTGTGGCTGTCAATGGTTTTATTATTTTCCATCTTTACCTCAAGTGTTGTGCTCAATGACTAGGTCTGAAAGTGATAATTACTTCCCCACCGCAGAGACAAACTGATTTACATATTTATCAAGGGGAAACTGGATGGCTCTGAGCATACCATAGAAACATTTGCATATTTATAACCTGAAATTTACAAAAGCTAAAATTAAGATAGGGTTGTCTTGGTCTTAGTTACTAAGCTTGTTTTTATACAAAGGTTTTAGTCAGTGGATTTTGTAATCAGAGCAGTGCATTAAAAAGTGAAGTATCTTTTTTCATCGTACAAAATCAACATAGAGATTAAAATGATTGTTAGCTTGTGAAGAGATGATGAACTGTGGAATTACCTTAATTTAACTCCTGTAGCACGAAGAGGGTTCCAACAGGTTTACTATGTAGTGGCTATATAGTTCAATGGCTTCAGTACCTTTTCTGGGAGAAGTACGAGCTTCCAGATACTTATGCATGTAGGGTTAATTTGTAGGAGTTTATGCATGTATTCAAAGCACTCCTGGCTCGCCACTCACAGAGGTGAACCCCTTCAGCTTCCAGTTAGTTGTGATTCTGGTTAATGATGCTATTCAAAAACAAACATTAGCATCAGTCGGGAATTCTGAAACAGCAAATAAAGAAAACCAAACCAAACCAAACCAAACCAAACCAAACCAAACCAAACCAAACCAAACCCCAAACTGCCTCTTCCAGGCAGAGATGTGATGGCTGATCTTCCCCAATCAATATTTGTCCAATAATTGTCTCAAGCTTACTGTAACTTTCTGGATACAACAGAGGAATGTGAAAGTCTGCTGGAGTCAGAAAAGAATGTTATATTTACAGGGATTCCCTTTATCATCAGCTGTCTTGTCCTGAGACAGATCCTTAACCCTCCTTCTGAATCCTGTTGTTTCTTTGAATCTGACAAACTGCTTTAAAGCTTTCCTCACTAATAGACTATTTTGTCCTAATGCCTAGATTACACAGAGGTATTTTATATTTTACAGTTTTTTATTCATAATTTCAGCAAGACTTTAAATTATTTCAAATTAATACAAATAACATTTCTGTCCTATTCACTTCAAATGACAGTAAGCTAATATATGAATCAAATGCATTTGTTCATATGCTTGCTTGACTAAACTTTTGAAGAATTTTCCAAATCACTAACACATTTGTAAACACATTATTGTTTTTCAATGTTTGTACCTTGTTTTCGAATGAATAATCATTTTTTATAAACCCTATGTCTTAATGTAGATGAGTACAGTAAGAGTTTTACATGGTTCAAAACTCCAGAAATTACATTCAGCATTAGAGAGGCTGGTTTAGCTACCATTCATGCTATGTTAGAGAAGTTGAATAGTGGCATGGCACTCTTGGTTTCCTTCTTAAGAACAGACTCAATTGCTCTTATCACTTTCACATGGCTATCACTCCATTGAAACTGGCATATAAAAAACTCTATAATTTAAAATAGTTTGAAGCAAGAGTGGAGAGCAGAATGTAGAGAGCAGTCCTCAGTATATTTTGGAGGAAGCTTTACTTAAATTTTAGAACATCGACATACTAATTAAAACAAGTAACATCTTAACATTGTCCTTAATCTGTTTTGTATCTTAAAAAATACAAATGAAAGAAAACTGTCCAATGATCTAATGCCTTTGTCTGCTACAATGTTAGCCACCTACGTTGAGGTATACATTCCTGTCCTGGTTTTMGCTGGGATAGAGTTAATTTTCTTTCTAGTAGTTGGTATAGTGCTATGTTTTGGATTTAGTGTAAGAAGAATGTTGATGACACGCTGATGTTTTTAGTTGTTGCTAGGTAGTCTACTTTCTCAAGGACTTTTCAGCTCACATGCTCTGTGAGGTGCACAAGAAGCTGGGAGGGAGCATAGCCGGGACAGCTAGGCCAGCTGGCCAATGGGGTATTCCATRCCATATGAYGTCATGCTCAGCATATAAGGCTGGGGGAAGAAGAAGGAAGTGGGGGACGTTCGGGGTGATGGYGCTTGTCTTCCCAAGTAACCGTTACGCGTGATGGAGCCCTGCTTTCCTGGRGATGGCTCAACACCTGCCTGCCCATGGGAAGTAGTGAAGGAATTCCTTGTTTTGCTTTGCTTGCGTGCGTGGCTTTTGCATTCCCTATTAAACTGTCTTTATCTCAACCCACGAGTTTTCTCACTTTTACCCTTCCGATTCTCTCCCCCRTCCCACCCGGGGGAGAGTGAGCGAGCGGCTGTGTGGTGCTTAGTTGCCGGCTGGGGTTAAACCACGACAATTCCTAGAATGGCAATAGTAGGAGAAACTTGATTTGAAAGTCTAGCTGCTAAATAGCTTCAGAAATTATGTAGCTCCTTCAGTGTTAGATTGATTTTGTTSACCAGAAATGTTTTATTTCCAAATCTGTTCTGTTCAAATCAGAAAAAATATATATGGTAGCAACCACAGAGATCAGTGCAGCTGTTAATTTTTTAGAACAAGGCTTTCAAGTGAGTCTTTTYGGTCAAGAATCCTTCCATTTTTATTGATAATTTCCTACACTGTGGATAACAAGCTATTTTTGCTTGAACAGAGATACAGTTTTCCCAGTGTTCTGGCTTATTTATCCTACAGTTTTGTATTCTGTATAAACTCTTTACATCCAAAAAGTCTTAAAATTTGTATTGCTTTCTGCAACCAGCAACAGGAGTCAAAGGAGATACTAAGCCAGCTGAAGCCCCATTCTTGTAGTTCAAGAGCACGTGACGTATGATACCCTTCCAATCATATTTCATGGTTGAAGCAATACAGTTTTACYATCTTCTTCTACTCAGACATCATTTATCTGTTCACCACAGTCATTAAAGTGTGTTGCTCATGTAGTTGCATGTCTAACACTTTGGGTAGGATTCATCTTACTGTCCTTGTTGTCTAATATGAAGGCATTTAGTTTTGAGCTAGTTGCCCATCTTCTCTTTTTTAGTCAACAGGTAAAAAGGGCCTGTTTGCAGTTGTGATTCACCTCTTCCAAAATTAGGYAGCTGAAATAGGTTAGATGAAAATCCTCCTTGTTCATTACTTGGCATTGCCTGGGAATGTTTATACATCAATTTTAACTCAATTCTAAAGTCTCTGAAATCTACAGAAATAATAAGAGTGGAGGAGTTAAAGTAAAAAAGAAATTAAATTGTTATAAGAAAACAGTAAAGGATGTATTTTCCCTACTTTGTAGTATTTGCTTCCAAAATTGGTATAGTATTGCATATGAAAGATATCTTTTCATAGAGATCCACAATACATTCTTTGCATTTTTCTTCTGTATTGGTTACCGTTTAGAAATGCCAATAAGTGAACGTATTGCTTGTGTTAACAGTAGCCACATCATTCAAATGCACTTCAATGGGGCTTATCTCCTGGTAGCACACACTTTATTGCTTATTTATAGTTTTCATTCTAGAAGGTGTCAGTATTCAAGATGAAAATAGAAATGCAAGTTTTGCTTCATTTCTGTGAGTGTATTGTGATTGCCATTCTCTGATGAAAGTGTTATTTGAATTACCACTATTAATCCATCTGTACTGAAAAATGTTGTTGCTAAAATAAATTGTCATTTTAGCATTTGTTAATTAACTCTAATGTAGCCAATTCTCTTTGTGATTAATAATCCAAATGAAGGAAATGGAAGTTTTACCATTGAGTTCATCAAGCTTTGGATGAGACTTTCTATGCATTTTATTGGGGTGTTTTTTTCTGAAATGTGTAACATTTGAGTGTCAGAATTATTTTTTTTTCCAGGTGAAGTCAAGCTACTCAACCTTGTTTCAAAAAAAAAAAAGTCATCATAGTGATGACTGCTTTATTTAATTAATTGTGATAGTGAGACATTTTTCATTGCTTCTCATTTTTCYCCATATTAATTAGGAAATCAAAATGGCCATTATTGAATGACAGCAGATGTCTCTGATCACCAGAGATCATTTAATGTGAGGTACTGAGTGGGATTCTTGTTTTATTTTCATTTTGTTTTATATACAGGACGAATWGGAAAATCCAATTTCATCAAGCAAAACTGTGTAGGTAAAAAAAATGCATTTGTGCATGTCATTGCACATGTATTTGTGCAATCCTATTTATTATTATTATCATATAATCATAAAATCATAGATTGATACAGGTTGGAATGCAACTCTGGAGGTCATGTGGCTGAATACCCACACATACTGTCCTAATTTATCTATATACTCCACTTTTTTATCATCATTGCTACCTTTCCAAGGCATATTATAATTACTTAGCAAGTACATTCTCCAAACAATCTCGGAAGCCAATGGAAAATTGCCTCTTTCTTTCCTGGCACTAAGTCCACCTGCTGCAGCAAGCAAATGGCTTGTCAGATGGATCTGCATGATATTCCCTCAACCCACCAACTTTAAAATGTCAGCCTTTGTAACAGATTTTCCTCAGCTCTGTTGGGAAATTTCAACTCCCACGAGGTTTCAAAATTTACATAAACAAATTCTCCTACTCTTACATTTCTTCTTTGCTCCTAGTTTACAAACAAGACCAACAGGTATCACTTTTTAAACTGCTGATGTTCCTTTATTCATGATCCAGTCATTTGAGCTGATGAAAAATGAAGACAGTCAACCTTTTTAACAAGGCAATTTTAGAATGCTATAACATTAAAAGACAAGTTGAAATAGTACTTTCCTTATCAGGAAAAAAGAGCATAGTAACAGAAATGATGATGTGAAAATTGTTAAAGATGGCTCTGTATTTCAAAGTTCTTATCTCATCCTCTTTGACAGAATAATTGGGCATCAGCTGATGAATTAATTCTTAGTGGACAGGTGAGCAAATCAAAATTAACATTCAAATTGGATCATTCTTGGATATTTAAGTAAAAAGAATAAAGATAAAAAGGTTGTGAAGACAGAATTATCTTTATATGCTCTGGGATCCCTAAAGGACAAAGTTAAAGCTCATTTGCAGGCTGATGTGAAGAAGTATATCCTTATACTTTGGTCAGTTTCCAGGACCAATAATTTTAGATTCCTAATCAGTATAAAATTCACTGGAGCAAGTTATAAAGAACGACTTCACTCTCATTCATACAGAAACCCTCTTTAAAGAGCTCAGTCTAAATAGGTTTAAATGTAATTTATGTGCACTGAAAGGCTCTCCACAGTGCCAAGGTAGTGTGAGGAGCCCTTTGTGAAAATGAAATGTGAGCCCACAGTGCCTTGGAGTTTCAGAGCATATCCATGTGGATTATTCTTTTAAATACGTGCATGTGTGTGTGTTTATTACCTTGCACATTTTGAGTTAAGTCGATGTCTATTCTTATGTGATGAGAAATTAGGGACTAATTAGTAGGTTTGATAATGAAACCGTGTGGTCTCCAGAGGCACTCCATACATTAACTTCCTTTTTTTTCTTAGAATGTCTTATTCTAACACTCACACTGAGATTTTTGCCATGCTGTCTCTATAGGTTGCTAGGCAGCAAAGTTTTACCCCCAAACTCTTAGCTCTATTCTGCATGCTGAGACTCTTTTAGATATCCTCAGCGGTTTGAATCTTCTTGCTGAGGGGTTTCCTTGATTGAGAGCAACTGCTTCCAAAGGTCACTGGCTCTCTGTGGATCAGCCCTTTTCTCTAATGTGCACAAATCTTCTCATTTTATACTTCAAGAAACCCTGCATCAATCGAACCATGGTCCTGATCGCAACAAGCCTTGTGCAATTGTCTCCTACTGTATGCTGCATAGTGCCAWTTGCTATATATAATAATGTTTATATGGAAAGCAATCTTAAAAAGGTATAAAGACAAAAATATTTGTACGTGCCAAGGTTAATAAAAAAGCCACTTGAAGACATTAAAGCTGTTCTTTTTTTTCTGTTTTTTCTTTTTTTCTTTCCGTTTTTTTTTTTTTGTTT